>AYEL01074774.1:0-16971 GCA_000484575.1 Olivierus martensii | reverse complement strand
TATATATATAGGGGCCAAAAACCTGGTTCGTACCGGGGCCCGGGATTTCTTTCGGCGCCACTGCTGACAGACTGCATTGTGTATTCAACATTTTTGAGTTTTTTATTTAAAATAATAAAGGTTTCCAATTTGATTTGAATAAAGGTTTGCATTAACATGAAAATTTAGTGTTTAGTATGTTTAGAAAAAATTTTGATTTTATGAATCTATGATGGACACCTCTCTAAGTTGAACACATTTTGAAGGAACCAAAGATGTCCAATAGTCGGGTCGGCCGGATTCCGCGTGGAAACGCTTCGGCTTTCCACTTTGGAGGATTACCGGATTGACCACGTGGAAACGCTTCAGCTTTCCACTCTGGAGGATGGCCGGATTGGCCGTGTGGAAACACTTCGGCTTTCCACTCTGGAGGACCTCCGGATTGGCCGCGTGGAAACACTTCGGCTTTCCACTCTGGAGGACCCGGGTTCGAATCCCGGGTACCACCCCTTGTAAATATTTTTCATGGGGTCCGGGCCCGGCCCGTCGATCCCCCTCCTCCACAATCCGGCTGACCCCACCGCAAGGATGGGCAGCCTGTGGAAGAGCTTGTTTCGCTCCGCCACATAGTATTCTACCTGAATGAAGTGTGGCGTCATCTGTTGACAAAAAAAAGATGTCCAACAGAGGTTTCACTGTATAAGGAAAAATAATATTGTAGTATGATTTGTTATTTCTTGCATCGTTTCAAGGATGGGCAGCCTGTGGAAGAGCTTGTTTCGCTCCGCCACATAGTATTCTACCTGAATGAAGTGGGGCGTCATCTGTTGACAAAAAAAAGATGTCCAACAGAGGTTTCACTGTATAAAGAAAAATAACATTGTAGTATGATTTGTTATTTATTGCATCGTTTTTAATTTTTTATCTTCGTTAAAAGTGAAGTTAGCTCTAGATATTTATTGTTATTACAATTAGTCCTATATACAAGCTAGAAATATACTTTCGAAGTTTTTAAAATCTTTCAAATTTTTGATTTTTACACATTGGGCAATGAGAAAATTGCTTTCTTTTTCCTGTAGTCATAAAACTGTCAGATCCATATAACTATTCATAATGTTTATATATCGTGTATGTTTTTAAAATTTGGATATGGACTAACACAACACAATGACAAGATATCATATTTTGAATTTTCGGTTAAAATCGAGAAATAAATCAAAAGGATCAATATCGGACTGTAGATATATAATACAGTTTTGATGCCAATAAACAAAACCATCCAATAGCATTGTTCATAAAACAATGTTTGCCGAATAATCTTTTCTTCTCTGAAGTCAACATAAGAAGTAAGAATATAATTTTCTGACTGTAATATATATTTGTTTTGAATTAAGATTGATCTGTTTCAGAAAACTTCTGAGAAAGAATGAAGTTTTGAAAAAGAAGAAAGTATTAATGTTAAAATAGAACTCATCAAATGCCACTTACTCAATGACATAATTTCCGTTCGTGATAAAGTTCATCCAGCACAATAACAGTAGTCTGAAGTAAGCAATTTTGAGGTAGGAAATTTACTTTTATACATTATTTATACTATCTCTTATTCTCCTGTTCGAAGAGCAGGATGACGAAAAAACTGATGATGGAAAGATAATTATTATTTTGTATGTATAATGATATTCATTCATTTCTATTCTAGATTAATATTAGAGTAATAGTTATTAATTATAATTAGAGTTAATCATTATTAAATATTATAAAGCAATTATACATACAACATGCAAAATTTCGGATAATACTGAGATTCCCATTCCTCTGGAATCCGGACTCAATTCATAAATCTCAAATTTTGTATCTAGCGATAACATATACGGAAACACTTATATACAATTATTTCGATTCTTACGAAGGACGACTTTCTGACGTTTGGCAGATTAATACTGTATAACTTGGAATTTTGCTTTAAGAGAATCCCATCTCATGTAGTACTTACAAGAGATCCGGATCTCAATAAAATTTCAAATTTTGATTGAAAAACAATCGCTTACTATAGAACTGAAACAGTTTGTAAAGCATTTGTGTGTATAACTTGGAATTTTGCTTTAAGAGAATCCCATCTCTTGTAGTACTTACAAGAGATCAGGATCTCAATAAAATTTTAAATTTTGATTGAAAAACAATCGCTTACTATAGCACTGAAACAGTTTGTAAAGCATTTGTACTTCACTAATGTGAATCCTATAATATAAATGTGGATGGATATTGAAAATATATTAATTGAAAAATACTATATTATTTTTACTTTCTGCAGTGCATTGAAAACAAAGTAATACTAATAAAAAAATAATAAAACAGTATTTGTGTTTTTCCAATTAAAATCAAATTGAACCAATCAATCAATTTCTTTATATTTCGTGTTATATATTTACTAAATTGATAGAAATTGTTTATTAAAATTCACACTTTGATATTAAGTAATAGCTTGAAGAAAATGAAATACAGGGTACGTTTTTTTTTATAACGGCTGTGCAGCATAAGTGACATCATTCAGCATTAGCAGTGCACGTTGTTACGTGGTAATTTAGAAACGACCTGCTGTAGTACAACATAAATAACATCATCTATGCAATAATTAGTATAGTTCTGTGAGAGATGATTTGAACAAATAATTGGACTTTAAAATATAAATTCTGTAGATTAAAATATTTTAGATTCGGATAATAAAGCATCTGTTTCTAGAGTTGCAATCACTGCTTGCGTGTTAACATAATTTGTGCATGAAGCAGGGAGAAAGTATAGATATATCAGATGAAATTGTTAATCAGGCTAATGACTGTAAAAATAGCACAAATGCTGCCATGAAAATGATTTGTTAAAGCAAACTAATATTCGAATGTTACTGTTTTCATTATACTAAATTATTTTTGTTTAAAAATAAAATTAAATATATAAACTTATTTCATTTTAATACTGACTATTGGATAAAAATAGTATAATATATACGCTACAACCTATATATATATGTATATAGTCTACACAATATTTTATAAATATGCACTGTAACATACATGATTATAAAGATATCACTATTATTTATTATATATAAATAGCGAATCTATTTTAAAAGGTGTTATTCTCAAATTTTAAATAAGTTGATATTATCTAAATTTGATATCAGCCGAATGCAAATCAAACTTTGAAAAACTGTTAAAGCAATTACAGATCTAAAGAAAAATTTGGAGAAGTTAAAAATATATCACCATAAACATACGAAATATTATAATTATTAAATCCTTCTTCTGTGTTTTCTAACTTAAATATTTATTCTAATATGGTACAAGGCAATGTTGTTTCTTAGTCCCGTGGATTTTTTATAATCATATCATCAATAATAATTCCCATTTTGAAATACCAAATAAACTCTATGTCATCAGAGACAAATCACTTGTATTTTTAAAACGAAAAACTTAAAAAATCAATTGGCTTTAAATAAAAGATTTTCCATATTTATAATACTGTAGGTCTATATTCAATTTTTACGAGATTTAATTTATAATTATTAAACAAAATTTGATATAAATGTTTCGTCTTGACTACTTAATTAGAAATTCTTTGTATTCACATATTCACAAAATAATTTAACAAAATGATAAAATTACAGTGTTTAGTGAAAGAAATTACTTATTAAAATATACTGTAGTTCTACTATCATTTTAATGAAAAAAATTCATAAAATTATTAGCATTTTAATTACACCAATATCTTTTAACTTTTAGTTAGAGTATATAATTTTCACATATATAATAAACTGTATTTTGCATAAAATACTAACAGGTATAAATACATATACAGTATATATATTGAATACAGACCCTCCAGTGTCACGTGATTCGCTGGACAGTCCCGCATTTCTTGAAGAATCCCGCAGCCCGCCCACGACAGTCAAATGTCACGCTTTTAGATCGGTTTTTTTTTGTTATTGGCGATAAATTTGGATAAAATATTTAGTAAACATTATACTTATACATTGATGTCCGTAGGTAGTATATGATGAATTTATTGACTATAAAATCATGACACTTCCGCACGAAATTGAAATGAGCATCAAATGTGATTCTGGAACTATAGATGTACTAAAAGATGGATTTGTTATGGTTCTTACTTAAAACAATTGAAGCCATCTGGGAATCTACAATTCAAAAATCTCAGTACGATTGCTACGTTAGTATTGATACTACCCCATTCAAATGCTGATTCAGAAAGGGTTTTTTCTATGAACAATGTTTCTATTTTGATTTGATGTTTCTATTCCAAATTTTGATTAAAGAGATGAGATTTAATGAAAGAGAATCCCACCATCTTGAATCTCAAGTTTGCCAACCATTCAACGTCAAAAAATGCATGGATTTCATTGGTGGATGTTATCTCGACGGATTTTAGTGTCGCGGAAAAGTTGAATCCATCTAGACCAGGGCTGTCCAATTATAATGAACCCGAGGGCCATAGCCGTGTTTACTTGAGATATGGAGGGCCTCAGTTTCAAAAAGGGTAGAACGTTATTTTTTATGTATTTAATAAAATAATAAAATATATTTAATAAAGATATATAGTATTGAATAGATAGTTTTTGCTTATATAAATGGATGAAATTTTGTGATTTAATCTTATAAATTTGGAGTATCAGTGCAAAAAATCATCAGAGATGGTATAGGTTATCGTTATATAGCGACCATTATTTACAGTGCCGCTTCCGAGTTTTATCTTTTTAAAGGAAATGAATATTTTAATTTTATTCCTTCATCTTTAAGTTATTAATAACGACAAAAAAGTTTTATTTGTCGCAGTAATCTGAATATTAGATATTTCTGAGTCCCTACTTATACGAATCAGTATAATAGTTCGACTGCAAAAGAAATATCCATGTGTCCGGCTAACCAGCCACGTTTCGCTATTGGTATATATGATAGATCAATGTATAAATGAATCAATAGATTTATACGTCCCTTTGAAGAGGAAGCTTGTTAAATCAGTCTATGGATATCTTTTAGCACTCGCCCTTTTAAAACACAGGATCCAGTTTTCCAGAGAATGGAAGAAATATGGAAATTACTCAACTCTATTTATGTTTAATGATATTAAGAAACAATATACCGTGAGTTTTTAAAAAATAAAATAAGTAATTAAAAAATAAAATTTGTCGAACCTCAATTTCCTTAAATTACCGGTACATATAGTACACTTTTTAAACGAAATTTAAAAGTAAATAAAAATTTGAATAATCTGTGTATAAAATATATATATATATATATAGGGGCCAAAAACCTGGTTCGTACCGGGGCCCGGGATTTCTTTCGGCGCCACTGCTGACAGACTGCATTGTGTATTCTTATATATATAGGGGCCAAAAACCTGGTTCGTACCGGGGCCCGGGATTTCTTTCGGCGCTACTGATCATGACTATGGTTGGTTGGTTGGTTGTATGCGGTTTTATGGCGCAAGGTCCTTATAGCTCAAGTTGCGCCAAGACAATACCAGATTAACATACCTTATTACAAAATTATATTTACCAGATTGCATCCAATAAACATGTTAACAAAAAGTTATAAAATGTAAACAGTTAAAAATATAAAAATAGTATGTACTGTACCTCTTTAATGTGATAAATGAGGGCGGGCAGCAGCATTTACCAGGGCTGGATATTTACATCCATTTCTGTTGTAGCTATCTGCAGAATACGTAAAAGAAGAACCTCTAAGGCAGGTTCTGAATCGAATCTTAACTATGTTTATGTTAAAAAATGCACTTTCACACAAATAAGTACTACCAAATGTTGATATTACTTTCCGACCAAAATCACAAAAGTTAGGAAAACATTCGTTAAACAAAGCAGTTTACCCATGTGATTTGTTACGAAAAAGTCATTTTCCCGCCGCTACTATTTCGATTTTCTATTTTACGTTTTTTCTCACTTATTTCACAAATGCAACAAACTAGTGGTAAAATAAAAGTAAAATTAAATTAAACAATAAAATAAAATTAAAACAGAATCTCACAACAACGGTCACTCAACCATTGAAATAAATAAAATTAAAACAGAATCTCACAACAATCACACAATCACTGAAATGGTGAGTGATAGAAACCAAAAAATAACTAAAATACAGTCACAATTCAAAACTTTAAACTGAAATACCTGTAGCTTAAACTAAAATTAACGTGATTGACAGTCTTAAAAATGTGATGTCATTGATTGCTCATGTTGCAGCTTAAACTAAAATTAACGTGATTGACAGTCTTAAAAATGTGATGTCATTGATAAGCTTGTTGCTCATCAAATAATTACTAATAATTAAGAACAATTAATTAGTTGAGTTAATATAATTCAATTTTAGGATTCTTTTTATTAATCTCTTAAAAAAAGTAATAAATAAAAGTGGAGAAAACATGTGGTAGTGGGAACCAACTTTTAGTCACAGTCATCGAGTTATGGTCGTAGTAGATTCTCCATATGGTCCGCCTTATTTCTGATGTTAATCATCTTTTACTTTGTTTAATATAATAAAAATAAAGGCGTTATTCCATTAATATCCACATATAACAGTAAGCGATTAATTATTTTTTATGACAAAATGAACAGCTTGCCGTTATTATCTAATATATGCTATTGTATTAAAAAATTACTTAACTAAATTCTTATTGTCGTATCCTAGATGATTAAAGAAAGATCTTAACTAAAACCAAAAAATTTATTCAATAAAAACTGATTAGCCAAACTTTCATGTAGGCGATATAGCACCTTTCTTACGTGTCTCTCAATTGAGCCTTCCAATTTAGTGATTTTAAAAGATGTAAAAATATATTTCTAACTTTGAAGGGTAAATTCAAAAAATGTCATATTCGACATTTATAAACGTTTGAATTGCATTATTGCCATGATTTACATTAGAATATGGAGATAATCAAATTGGCTTCTGAAATAAAATTATTATTATTTAATGGCCAAAAATTTTTTTTTCATTTAGTGGTGTTAATTAAGAAAATTTATTTTTATTATAAATACAGGTAGGCCTCGATTAGCGCGAATAATTGGTTCCACGAATTTCTCGCGCTAATCGAATTCGCGCTAATCGAAGTATTAACTCTATGGAAAATATGGTAATTGGTTCTTGCTTTGTGAGATTCCGGCCATTAGCTAACTTCGAATCTTTTCTCGCGCTAACCGAATAACGGTATCAATTTTTTAAGTCGCGCTAATCGAATTCGCGCTATTCGAAGTCGCGCTAATCGAGGCCTATCTGTAGTTAATAAGTCAATCAAGTGTATTGACACTCAAATTTAAAAAAATTCAAAAAGTGGAGTTAATCGATTTGGCTTGTGAACGGCTCATATATGACTTATATTTTTCTTATGATCAAAAACTTTGAAATAACAATCGGGTTATGATTTATAATTTTTTAAAAAAGTTACAATAATTCATCTTACCCCGAATATTCGGGGTAAGATGCCACTGCGCTTTGGATGATATTCACTTTAATAAATAGCCAAAATGAACTCTTTAATCATCCAACAAACTTCTTGTTCACTATACCATGTGTATTTTAATAGAATAAATTATTAAATTCTATAAAATTACAAGAATTAAATAAAATCAGCTATTTAGATATTGTATACATCCACGATGGCCAAGTTGCGGCTTTTGAGCCACATTTGACTCTTTGATACCTTTAGTGTGGCTCCATATTACAAAAGTCAAAAGTTAATATAGACCAATCTTTTTTAATTAAGAAAGCTGTAGGAGTTGTCCATTTGTCCATATAAAATAAGCTATCTAAACACTTAGGAAAGTGGATTTAACTGTTTTTCCTAAGCCCTTCATATACAATTAGTATTAAACATATAATGAATTATTTACTTTGTGATCCCATGCCATATTTTTCATCATCATATTTCTATAATCTTTAACGTTCTGTAAGGTAATATAGGCCTATCATATATCTGTGAAGCATTGAAGCAATTCGTGCCTCTTCTGTTTATATGTTATGCTGCAAGTTTTAAACTTTCTTCAAACCAAAGACCTCCGCTTTGGCCCTAATATACAGTATGTTCTTATTAATTAATTTTATGAAAATAATTTAAATATAAAAATTTAAATTCGGCATCTAACCCTGAAGCAAATATTGCCATCTTTCCCGTTGATCAGGGTGGCATTCAACCTATAATCACGTGACTTAAATGGCTAACTTATAACGACATCGAAAGAAAAATATTCTTTAAAGTATTCACTACACATTACATAAGTTATATTAATTTTTACTATGATGATATTACGATTAATAATAATATTTCAAAAAGTCACTGTACAATTTTTGATAAAAATTTCAACACTCGCTGGGAACTTTTCGATTTCTAATGCGCGTAATTGATAATCTGATAATAGCCATCATCTATATTTTTGGCTGGCTTATAGGAGGTTATCCATCATCTATATTTTTGGCGGGCTTATAGGAGGTTGTAATAAACCATATTTTATCGCCTCCTGTTTAAATACTAAAGAATTAGAGAAAAATAAGCTTCTTCCCCCGATTCACTCTAAAAATAAGCTACAAATATTGTATAAGATATAAAACAAGGTAAATAAAGCTTCACTCTAAATGTGCATTTATATTCCTGTTAGGAATAATATTATTATTACTGATTAAAATCTATACCTTGATCTAATGGGAGGGTTTCTGACCCCACCTAATTCCTAGCTGCGTACGCTATTGTTTGGGATTAATTTCCTTTAAACTTTTTACAAAAAGGGAATTTTAAAAAACAATGGCTGCGTTCAGCAGACTCAATTGTTGTGGAACAATTGAGAGCTTTTCTGCTGAACGCTTCTTCAAGGTAGCGCTACTATCGAACTTGTTCAGTGAGTGACGTTACGTTTGATAGCGGATTTCATTTACTCTACTATCCAACATGTTGAGTTATTTCAAAATGGCTGCGCCCCTGGATGTTATTAATCCAAAAGAACAAATGAAAAAATATAAAATATACATATTTAATGATGTTTACAACTGGCTTCACTTTCTTTCAATAATCGCGTCCCCTGTTACAACTTGTCGTTCAGCAGATACACCAACCGCTACCGCTACAACTCATATGCTCACTAAGAACCGTTGAGTTTTCTGAATGTAGCCAATGTATATTATTTTATCATTTTTCTCTACTTTATGTTTTGTGAAGTTAATCGATTTGGCAAGTGAGCGGCTCGTATACGTATTTGAGTCAGTTCTCCTATCCTGGATCTCCGCGCTACTTACGTGCCGTATTCTGAAATTAATATTTCGAATAATTATTATATCATTTTCGATCATTTCCTGACATCAGAATTTCACACGTAGTGGAAGAACACGGTTTCGGACCACCTTACGTTGCGGATCCTCACATTTCACATTATCATTTTTTTCATCAAATGGAATAAAAAAAAAATTAAAATCAAAATTTAGAACCCTCAGTGTAGTTTCATGTCATCATCAAATCGACTTTAATAAAATTATAAGGGGTTGAAAAAATTCATTAAAAAAATATAAAATTTGCCCCCCGTAAAATTATAGGGGGTTGAAAAAATTCATTAAAAAAATATAAAATTTTATAAAAGATTTCAAAATAATATACTTATAAAACTTGAAATATATAGAAACCAGTAAAATTGATATACACAAAATCTATTCCCATATGTTTTAATCATCCATGGTTTTAACTAAATGTATTCTGAAAATTTCATACTGATATGTTAAATTTTTGGCAAGATTTGGACCTAAACATATTTACAAGTCGAGTACCTTTCACTTAGCTTTTAGCCTCAAACCATGTCACTACAAAACTTCATAATTTTATTAAAAAATCCTATCGATGAATTATATAAATTAATACTTAAAAATAAGTGGCGTAGCGTAGGTTTCTGCCGCCCGGGGCAGATGCCAAATATACCGCCCTCCCCCCATAAAATATATTATTATTATAAAGATAAAATTTTCTAGAGCGAGGAAAATATTAAGCTGCAAAGAGATTTTTTTCTCCAAAATTTGAAATTCTTACAAACTAGAAAACAAAATTTAATTGCGAAAACACGTTTTGAATTCTAATACAGGAATCCCTTGATTAGTGCGGTTAATAAATCCTCGCAATAACACTGTATATATCAAAACTGCACTAATCAAACTAAAAAAAAACCAATGGGAATAATTTTAATGAATCCGGAAAATATCAAAATTATAAACATATATTTTCAGAAATCGGTACGGGTATCATATTTCCGGGCTCGAAAATTTGCCCCCCTTTTATAGTGCACCCTCTTAATTTTGAGGTGTTGAGTCCAAAAATGTAATTATTTTTTAACGCTGAGGCCCCATTATCGATATACAGGGTCCCAAAATTGGGGCCTATCAGTCCAATTTTTCAAGTAATTTTAATAGATAATTTCGAAATTCTAATAAATTTTGATGTAGTTTTACATTCCGAATCGAATGCAACCATTTCCGTTGACCTATGACCTACCTTTACGAAATTATGCGATTTTTTTCATTTTCACTGTTTTTATCATTTCTGATCCGGTAGGAGAGCAAATTACCCAGCATTCTTTTCGGTATTCGTATTTGAAAGAAAATGGAGGCATTTCGTTGAAAACTTGCTTATTACATTTAGTATTTATAGTATCAGGGAATATATAATTTAGAATTATTGTGATGACCTCAACTAAAATTTATAAATAAAATTGAGAAAACAGAATTTTCAGAGATTCAGGACTGATAAAAACAATGAAAATGAAAAAAATCGCATAGTTTCGTAAAGATAGGTCATATGTCAATGGAAATGGTTGCATTCGATTCGGAATGTAAAACCACATCAGAATTCATTAGAATTTCGAAATTATCTACTAAAATTACTTGAAAAATTGGATTGATATGCCCCAACATTGGGGGCCCTGTATCTCGATAACGGGGTATATGCGGTAAAAAATAATTACATCTTTGGACTCAGCATCTCGAAATTAGGGAGTTCACTATAATGTGGACAAATTTTTGAGCCCGGAGAATTCATTAGAATTTCGAAATTATCTACTAAAATTACTTGAAAAATTGGATTGATATGCTCCAACATTGGGGGCCCTGTATCTCGATAACGGGGTATAAGCGGTAAAAAATAATTACATTTTTGGACTCAGCATCTCGAAATTAGGGAGTTCACTATAATGTGGACAAATTTTTGAGCCCGGAAATATGATACCCGTACTCAGAAACCCATTATTTTACCCCAATTAAAGAACATAAAATGAAAGAAGAAAAACTAATAAATTAAAAAAAAGAAGAAAATTCCTATAAAAAAAGGGGAGATTTTGCATCTGACCCATAAACATACCTTAAGAGAGTTTCTTCTTTCTTTCCTTTAAAATAATTCTGGATAGATCAAAAATAAGACAATAATAGAGATGAAGAGTGACTCAGCGAGTGTGTGTGTTCGGCTGTCCCATTATATTTTTGTTTTTGATTTACCAATCACATCAGTAGAGAGAGAGAAAGAGGTTTGAACTCATTTCGGACTTTATTTGGTCAGATTGCACCTTCTCTCTTCCACTTGGATTGGCAGGTGGACTTTATTGACAGGATATTTTACAATATTGTTTTTCCTCAGATCTCCAGACTTGGATCTTGCAGCTATTTGTAATTTGATCATTGTTTCTTCTCTCAAGGCATTGTTTATGGTTTGTTTGACAGTTAAAAAATTCTTCTGTCTCCCCTCCAACTTAAAGTGTCATTTACAGTTAAACTTTCCCCAATTGAATTGATTAGTTTTTACAGTTTAAACTACTGCGTCACACCTGCAATCTAGTCTCCTCAGTATGGAACATTAATTTAATTCCCGATTTTTTTACTACAAAAATAAGTTTATAGAATATTGATTTGGGAACTTTGGGGCCCCCTGTTGATGGGGGTCCTAGCAATTGCCCTTTTTGCCCATAGGATAACGCGCCACTGCTTGTGTCTCCTTACATTAGGTAAGCAAGGTACTTATATTTATCTATTTGGAATTCTCTGTTTGGAATTCTCTGGTTGTTTGCTGATCTCACATCTAAGGCAATATACATCGACAAAGAACGAAATCTGCGAATCCAGACTGTTTTTATACGCAAGCAGTTGTGCACGTGTTGTTAAAAGACAACAGTTTATGGAGTAGTGGGGCATATACTTTGCGCAGTCGCAATAGGTTAGTTGTTAAAAGACAAGTTTATGGAGAGTAGTGGGGCATATACTTTGCGCAGTCGCAATAGGTTAGCTACTGCTCAAAATATTGTTGCGGACGTTCAGCTTCACTGTTTTTGCGGAGTTGGATCTACTCTAGTCTTCTTAATATTAATTCGATAGGGATTTTGCCGCCCCAGCAAATTGCCGCCCGGGGCAGGTGCCCCCTTTGCCCCCTACGCTACGCCACTGCTTAAAATAGTTAATACTTTAAAGTCGATAATTTATGTTGCGGACGTTCAGCTTCACTGTTTTTGCGGAGTTGGATCTACTCTAGTCTTCTTAATACTAATTCAACGATAGGGATTTTGCCGCCCCAGCAAATTGCCGCCCGGGGCAGGTGCCCCCTTTGTCCCCCTACGCTAGGCCATTGCTTAAAATAGTTAATACTTTAAAGTCGATAATTTCTACTATATTGTATTACTATAATAGAAAAATCGGCTAAAATCGATAAATTTAAAAAAAAATCTCTTGTTATTGTCCACCATATTGCTTCTTAAGTATTAAATACTTCGATAATTTATACTATATTGTATTACTATAATAGAAAAATCGGCTAAAATCGATAAATTAAAAAAAATCTCTTGTTATTGTCCACCATATTGCTTCTTAAGTACTGTATTAAATATGGTACAGTATTTTGTTGGATTAGAATATTTTCGAATTTTTTCATGCAAATAAAAATATATTAATTTGATAATATGCGCAATCTTATTATTGCTGCACCATCTTATTAAATACGGTACAGTATTTTGTTGGATTAGAATATTTTCGAATTTTTTCATGCAAACAAAAATATATTAATTTGATAATATGCGCAATCTTATTATTATTGCACCATCAAAAAAAAAAGAAAAAAGTTAAAAATCACATTTTTATTTGATATAAACAAATACAAGACACACAGGTAAAGAAAAATTCCGGGAATGAAAGACTTTGGGAAAACCAGACGTTATCTATGAATCATCTCGGTAATAGCGATTTTTTTTCACATTCCATCGTGGCTACAGTCATTTCAAATTCGAGAAAATCGCGATCATACTATATTTGAAAACTGGTCCAAACCGGACGATAATCGCCGGAGACTGTTTCTGTCGAGTCGGCGACAGTCTCTCAAATCCAGTAGAGAATACTGATTTGTAGACTGCAGCCAGAGTTAGTGCTGCTTTTATATTATTTTCCTGAAGAAATATGCGATTGAAGGAAAAATCTTTCTGCGAAATAATCAACACGACAACAGTTGCAATTAAATGAGGAAGTTAATTTATTCTTTTGATCGCATTATTTGTGTAAATTAATCATTCATTAATGCTAATACAATAGCTAATCCAGTGGTATTCAACCTTTTTTACTATGCCAGTTATTTTCCTATACTAAGTTATTCAGCGATCTACTCTCTATAAAGATCACGTTCACTCAATCTGATATCTGATTACGTACAACTATGAAGTTAAATACACTCACTCACTTCTGTGGACCCACTTTCCCAGCCCTAAAAACTTTGTGTATTTAAAAACTATGAAGTTAAATACACTCACTCACTTCTGTGGACCCACTTTCCCAGCCCTAAAAACTGTGTGTATTTAAAACTTTTAATTATTTTAATTCAACAAATATACTGAAATAAAATATTTATTTTTCTATTTTAGAAAACCAAAGTTAGAAAAAACAACAGACTGATTACAAACTCATAAGTTACAGGAAATGTTGGTTGATTAAAAAAAAGTTAATATGAAATTTGGCATTGTATGGAACTCGGAATATTTTCATCGTCAGGCCAATCGGAAACGATCATTTGTAATTTGGTTTGATTTTTTTGACGTTCATATTTGGAAAAGCGGATTCTGATAAGTATGTCGATCCGAAACAGGGCAAAATATTTTGCGCAATATCAGTTAATATTGGAAGCTTTTTATGTGTATACTTCCAAATTATAAGAAAATTAGTGATTTCACAATTTTAACGAAAAATAAACCAACAATAGCAATATACTTAGAATTAAAAATAATAATACAAAATAACAAATAAATAAATTATTGTTTTCAGTTTTAATTAAATTTGTAAGGAGGAATCAACTTGGGAGGAATATATGAGATCGACCAAAAATCGCTTCGCGATCGACGGGTTGAACAACCCTGTTATATACTGTATAGCAAAATAATTATAGTACCTTAATGTTTGTTTTCATTTTCAAAAATAAATTGAAAAAGTATAAGCATTGTCTCTAAAAAATTAATGAACCAATCACCCTTTTTTCCTTTAATCCTTATTTTATACGGTTATAAAGAACATATCCTTCTATTTTGTATGAACTGCGTCTCGTTTTACACGGTTTCGGTTTGCACGATTTTTCCAGGAACATATCTACCGTGTAAATCGAGGGCTGAGTGTACTGTGAAACTATATAAAAAAAACAAGGCACGTGCAAATATACTTGCCGCCCGTTGCCAAAGGAGATACCGCTTTAGTTTGAAACAAACCATTAAAAGAATACATTTTAATAAGTGTGCATTTTAAACTGTCTTATATCTTATTAAATTCCGAGACCTCTAGATGGAGACCCGAGGCATCCCATGACTTCCAATTTGCACTGCGTCGATTAACAATATACATCTTTATAAAACAGAATAAGACTAATAAAATCGCCTGTTAATTTCTTATTTTTTCGCCGACTACCGTTCAAAGATGTTTCCCATTTCACGCGGAATAAATACAAGCAAATATTCTTTGAATGGAAGCTGTAGGCTAATCGGACATTTCCGAGACTGTCGTTAAAATTGCTGTCGCTCAGCAATTTTAGCGACAGTCTCGGAACATGTCGCACCGATTATCTCCTGGTGTGGACTACGCTTTAAATCGTTTCATTATTTTAAGATGGAAAACGAAATTTAGAAATGTAATAAATTCAATCAAAAATGAATTTTTAAACGTCTCCCGGTCCCGTCTATCTCAATATATATATATATATATTCTAAATTTATCACTCATTATTAGAGATATGCAAAAACAAATTTTCTAGACAAGTTTGAATTTCATCATCAACTTTTATCCTCATTAAAAATATTAAATTTACTTAAACAATTTCTTTACGATATAAGAAAGTCGTCAGTTGACGTTTGTGCCTATACTTTTAAATAAAATCTTATAAATTTAATTTGCTATTAATGAATTTATATTAACGCCATTAATTTCGTTATTTTAAATTATCACTAACATTATAGCAATTTAATGTAAAACTGTTCAGCAAGTAAATTCAACCCTAATGATTTTGACAAATAAAACACAGTAACTTAGAAGAGCCTTTTTTTTTAACTCAAACATTCGTAATTTTTATTAAATATCAATAATAATATATACTTCCATAATCGCAAATTTCATTATAGGCCTAAGTTCTAATGAAATGCTCTCTAACTACGGGAAAAAATGAAATTTTCTTCTAACAGAAGCGATTTTAATGTGCCGAATTATAAAAATACTAAATTACAGAATGTGCCGGATTACAGGGTCAATGTTCTAAAATTGTCGAATAGAGTCGAATTGTATTTTTAAATTTGACTTTGATTACAGTTTCGAATAGTTTGCATATCTCTAATTAAATTAACACACGCACGCACGCACGCACAAACACAAACACAAACACACACACACACACAAACACACACACACACACACACACACACAAAAATTTAAAATAAAATGTAAAATGATCGATTAAAAAGAATACTCAAATTTGCTGGAAACTTTATTTATTCAAGTAAAAATATTTCTCACTCAAACATTTGTACAAAACATTGTGCTCCCATTATGTATAAAAAAATCTACACAATGTTCATGACCACCATGAGCTTTAGTTCATTTTTATGATTTGTTTTCTCATCAAATAGCTTACAGACAATTGAGCATAATTCATGTCTATGTTGATATTTTCATTTAGATTTGTTGATTACATTTAAGACATAAAAGAAATTTTTACACCAAATTTAAAATGCTTATTACATTAATGGGAAACAAACATTTGCATAAGTTGTAATGGAAGAACAAAGAAATAAGGGAATTAAAATATTCTTTTAACATATTATGCTCTGAAGATGCTGAAAATAAGTAAAATTCAACAGCAGTTTTGTACTATCTTTCCCTTTTCTATATTCACTAAAACACTGATGATTAATTCCCTTGCTAATGATTTCTATAGGAAGGATTGCTATATTTTATATATACATTTTTAATTTTAGCATAAGCAGCTTACTCTTGTGACTACTCTGATGATTTACTATTTTCTGTTGTCTTAAAAGCCTAAGTTTGGGCTAAAATTATAGCTACACATCTACTGCTTATAAATAGTAATGCACTGTAGGTACTGGGCTGAATGTTGTTCAGGACAGAATGTTGATGCTCAAAAATACACAAATCTATTGAATCACATTAATTATGTATGTATGTATATATATATACAAAGATCTTTGCATATACAAAAGCAATGTGTATACATTGCTTTAGTATACGCATCGCAGTGTCACCATTAGTCGGCAAGCAAATCCTTATTACTGTATTTGTTGTACTGTTGTGTTCAGTAAGAGAAATAATACTACTGATAAAAATTCATTATATAAAAATAATGCAAGGAAAGCTTTGTTTAACTGTTTTAAATTAAAAAAGTCCTTGACTTACATCAGAATCAATTTATGACAGAGACATTGAAATGGAACCC
>AYEL01074773.1:0-23995 GCA_000484575.1 Olivierus martensii | reverse complement strand
TATTTACCAGATTGCATCCAATAAATATGTTAACAAAAAGTTATAAAATATAAACAGTTAAAAAAATATAAAAATAGTATGTATGTACCTATTTAATATGATAAATGAGGGTGGGCAACAGCATTTACAAGGGCTGGATATTTACATCCATTCCTGTTAAAGAAGAATCTCCAAGGCAGGTTTTGAATCGATTCTTAACTATCTTCATGTTAGAAAATGCACTTTCACACAAATAAGTACTACCAAACGTTGAGATCACTTTCTGATCAAAATCACAAAAGTTAGGAAAAGGTTGGTTAAACAAAGCAGTTTACCCATGTAATTTGTTATGAAAAAGTTATTTTCCCACCGCTACTAATATACTCAATTTTCATTTTCTATTCTATATTTTTTTCACTCATTTCACAAATGCAACGAACTCGTAGTAAAATAAAAATAAAATTAAATTAAACAGTAAAATAAAATTAAAACAGAATCCCACAACAATGGTCACACCATCACTGAAATGGTGAGTGTTAGAAACCAAAAAATAACTAAAATACAGCCACAATTCAAAACTTTAAATTGAAATAGCTAAAACTAAAATTGACATGATTGAAAGTCTTATAAAAATGTGAAGTCATTGATAGCTTGTTGATCATTAAATAATTATTAATAATTAAGAAAAATTAATTAATTGAGTTAATATAATTCAATAATTTAAAAAAATTAATTAATTGAGTTAATATAATTCAATTTTAGGATTCTTTTTATTAATCTCTTAAAAAAGTAATAAATAAAAGTGAAAAAAAAACATAAAAGTAATATTAAATCACAAATCGTGAAAGCCTTGCAGACCGCCTTTTGGACAGCCCTGTTCTAGAATATCAGAGTAAATTTTACTTTAAGATAGTAAAAATTATTGTTTAATTACTAAACAATAGATGGAATATCATTAGCTCAAATTTATTCAATTGTCAATTTCAGTTGATTCTAAATTAGTACTGCTAGGGTAATTTGGTTCTCAAGAAAAATGCTTATGTAGGTATAACCACCAATGTGGTTTTAATAAATTGCTAGTGACAGTATAAAACTTTTCTTTAGAGTGACAAGTCATCAGATAGCAATGGCCACTTCAAGCCTACCATGAATAGTTCAATATTTAAGTGTGGTCAAAGATTGAAAAATGAATCTAAATAATCCATATTCATCCTTGAAAAATTTGGAAGTATATGACTCAGAATTAACCTGGATTTAATTCTGGGTCTAACATCTCCATGTGATATTCAGTTCTCTTATAATACTCAGTGATATGATTGAATTCATTTAATATTATGATAAAAATTTTTATTTATTTTTATTCTGAAACAATTTATATTTAGAAAAAAATAATTTTTAAATCAATAGAATAAACTTTATTGATGTAGATTAAGATTATGGATAGCTTCTATTAATTTAGTGTAAGTAGGATAATTTAGTAAATATAATAATAGGAATTTAACATAGTTAAATCCATCACTTCCTTAAACTATCTCTCTACTTATACACAAAAATAATTTTTAATATATATTTGAGAATAGTTGGTTTAGTTGGGTTATAGCTATCTTTTGATTAATCGATCTTTAATTGTTATTTTTGATAAATAAAATTTCCATAGAAAAGTTATTTTTTAATACATAATATAGCCATACTTCACACTTTATATTGATAATTTGTCCACAATTCTTTATGAGAAGTAGAAATTTATTTCTTCAAATTTGAATTTTACAAATAGTTGAATTTAAGTACAGTGATACCTCAGTTCACGAACACAATCCATTCCTTGACCCTGTTCATGATCCGAATCAATTTTTCCCATTGCAAATCCAAATGTAAATCAAATGTATATATATATAAAATTTTACTTAAGAAATGATAATGTTATTTTCTTAAAGCTAACATAAAACGACTATGAAATGCACGTTAAATGCAAAAAAAATTATATTAAAATAAATATCGCTTATAATAAATTTAGAATAATAAATATTTTACAATTTATTAACTCGAAACCTTAATTAGATCTGAAAATTTTGAATAAATAAAAACAAGATTTAAATAAAATACCTAAAATTAAGTTGTAAAAAGTTAAGAAAATTATCATGTTAAATTTTTCATTGAAACTTTTTAGAACTGAATTCGATAAAAAATGAAATAAATTAACAAATATGCTTATTTTTATTAATTTAACTGATCAAAGTTATATTATTTAATGAATTATCTAGAGGATTTTTTAATATAAAATTTTTCTATCAAATGTTTCGAAAAAATAATCATAAAATGTCAAGGTTCATTTTAATTCTTTTTTATAACAAATTAAAATTAGTGTTGAAAAATTTCCAGTTAACTTTTTTATAGTAAATCAAAATAGGAAAGGGAAATATAAATTACTTTATACATTATTATTTTATTGAGAGTGAAATATTCTTGAAAATGACGAAATGCTATATTTTGCTTCGAGTCTGAATTGTTATTGAAACAATAGAGAGATACTAATCTCCCCGAAGTTGTCACGTCCAACAATGCGTTCGACTGACCGTCTAAATGTCAGGATAATTGTTTTGACCGGTAGGTGGCAGTGCTTATCGAACACGTGGTTCCCGTGGTACTTTCAGCATATTACTGGCTTCTTTCAATAAGAGGAAGTGTTGTCATTCTGTTCTGTTTTAGCATCTTTCTGAATAACTACTTTTTTTTCTTTTTCAGGTAAGTACTTATATAAAATTCTATTATTTTTACTACGAAAAATATAAATATTCTACTTATAGTTTTTTAAATTGTTGATATAATTTATTTATTTTTATTTTTTAAAAATTAGTGCCAAACATTGATGATAATTTTGTTTGATGTAAAATATTATTATATGCGTATTTAAAACATTATCCTTGATAAAATGTTGAATCATGCTGAAGGGAAAATTAGTTTCAAGAAGAAACTTATATAATTACCTAGGATTTTATTAACGTTATTATTAGAGAGTTTGCGAAATATACTAAATATCAGAAGAACTACTAATAACATTTTTTAGTTGAAATAAATAGAAATCTTGATTTAATATCATTTTATTTATTATCCATAATGTCCATAATCAAAACGAAACTGATGTACAGTATTTGTTTTGTGTATCCAATGAAAATTTTTTCGTATACAAGAATAGTAATTTGGTTGTTTTTATAAAACAAGGTTAAACCTTACACCATAAGCATTATGTTATGTTTATTATTGTGTGAAACAAAAAATAATTACCATAATGATTCGCTGTGGGACATGATGTCCTATTTTTATTTATTTTATTCCCAGGATTTATAAATTAAATTGACACAGAATTGTGTATCGAATGTTCATTTATTTATTTAATACTTCAACATAAAATATTTTATATTATAAATTTATTACATTCTTTATTTTAATAGTGAATGTGAAAATACATTAAAATATTTTATAAGAAAATTTTTCAATTCAGTTTTAATAGCAATGATTATATAAAAATATTTTATTTTAAAATTTGATGATTCTTATGATTTATAAGTTTATTACTAAATTAAAATTTTCTGTAGGTTTATATTGGGAATAGTTATAAAGTGGTTAAAATAAATTAAATACAGATTTTAATTTTTTAAATTTATAATTTATATTAATAAGCTCTTCGAAACGAAGATTAAATTTTGACATAAAAATGCAGACCACGAACTTCTTTAAATTTGTGTTATTAAAATACAGTAATCCAAATTTCTTTTGAATTTTAGTTTGAAATACTTAAAATAATATTTATAAATTTTTCTCTAATGAAATACTTCAAATACTCTGAAACAAAAATCATATTTTGTAAAAGTTGTTTGATTAAATTTTTTTTACCAAATGTCAATTCATATTTTAATATGTTGCATTCTCCAAATACAGGAACATATAATAATAAACCAATCAAAAATATTTAATGTGTGAAAAAATAAACCAAGTACAGTACTGTACTGTACTAAGAAATTGGGATATTTGTTACAATTTAAATACGGACAACTTTCGTTGACATTATTGTTTTTTCTTAAACTGTCAACCAAGTATCCATAGCTAAATTGTAACAAATATTTTAATTTCTTATAATTCTTAATACTTAATTTAAGCCAAATAATTGTGCAAGTTAATGCATTGTTTAGTTCGTTATCTTGAAATACAATGTAAATGTTTTAGATGCGAAAAAATAACCAAAAAATAAGCCAAATATTAAGAAATTTAATATTTAATTTCTTAATACTTGGCTTATTTTTTATATATTAGATGTTTTTGATTGGATATCATTTACTTTTTAGATGAAAACTATTTTTCTGAGACAGACATTCTAACAATTTGTTAATACATCGTTACATATTCTATTTTTAATCGAATTGAATCGAAATTTTAAAGAAACATTAAGGAAAATAATGAACATACATATAATATATTAAATTTGTTCGAAATTGGTTGAATGACACGATGTGTAGAAGCGTTCACGATAAAAAGGACCTCTTATTCTCTTCATTTTGGCCTATAGAGCTGCATTCTTCAAAAAGCCTTAAATAACATAAGGACTATCTAACATTCCAAACTTCTTCGAAATCGGTTGAACGATCAAGAGACACTTCTAGATAAGATAATCATTCACTCTACACTTTTTAATTTTAGCATAGTTGGAAAAAATTTTTATATTTTAATTGAACTGGGATAAATATTCCAAATTTGATTAAAATAGATTAAATAATCCGAATGCAGCGATATTTATGGAAAAAAAGAGCTCTCATTCCCCCTTTATTTTGACCAGATAATTATGCTGAAAGTTCATGGGACCACAAATTTATCTAAGAAATACTTATATCCCAAATTTAATCGATATCAGTTAAATAATGAAGAAAAATAATGCTTTTTGCCGATTTTTTTCAATTTTTAAACTACTATAGTTCTTTTGTTAATTGGAATTGAAGCTTCAAATTTGACATTCGGTGTCATATTAAATATTTTTCTCGAATATCATTGTAAGATTAATAATATCTAAGTTAGAACAAAAAAATTGAGTTGACCGTAATGACTCCTATAATAAAATGTCCAGTCAATGACTATTGTACGTAGCTTAGAGTCATTGCTATGTCTCACGAACCTTTCTAAATGATTTTTCTTCTTTTTTAAGAAAATAAACTTAATGGTTTAACTGAAGATAGAAATTCGAACTCTTCAATAAATAGTCTATCTAATTAATTAACCAAAATAACAAATTAGTTTATGCATTGTATAGTTCGTTATCTTGAAATAAAATGTGGATATTTTAGATGCGAAAGTGACATAGGTGCTGCTTAAGATAAAATTTGGACGTGGGTTACTTTTACTATAAATTTCATTTCGATAAATATTGTAAAAAAAGTACAATAGCCTATTTTTAAAGTGTGGGCTTATAAAGGATTAATAATAAAAAAATATTTTTATCTGTATTGAGTCAGTTATATTTCGTTACAGAAAAATATGAAAAGATGTAGATCGTATTTAATTTTGGATTGTTTTTGAGGTAAAAACAATAATTATAATTTATTTAGGCGTTTATTTTTTTCTTTTCTTAAAAATTCTCAGCAAGTTGTGAAGTTTAATGCTGTAATTTTATTTATAAGCACTGTTTTTTGTCTGTATATTGTATTTTTTGTATATGCAGTACAATACATGACCTTACATTTTGAGATCGATCTACAAATTGATATCCTATACCGGTTTTATCCAATGCAATATATTCATGAATATGAATTTTCCTTTTTTTTTTAATTAAAACTAGTTGAAATCTAATCAATCCAATTACCACATTTCGTGATGCATTTTTGATGCTACCGATATGCGACCTTACATTTTGAGATCGATCTACAAATTGATATCCTATACCGGTTTTATCCAATGCTATTCATGAATATGAATTTTCCTTTTTTTTTAATTAAAACTAGTTGAAATCTAATCAATCCAATCACCACATTTCGTGATGCATTTTTGATGCTACCGATATTCGTGGTCCAAAGAAATATCAATCATTTTGGCTTCATCTGATTGTAAATCAATATTATAAGGAAATGGGGAGACGCAAACCCCTCAAATTTTATACGTATATTGTAAAAGTGATTTATTACAACTTAAATAAAAAAATTGAAAATTAAAAAAAAAACTTCAAACTGGGAATAATAGAAGGAAACGAGAGAAGGTAATTTAAAATCCTACTTGTCATAGATGGTATAAAGTTTGAAAATTGTGGAGCTTTTGGTTCTTAAATTATAAATAGGTATACTCACATACAAACAAACATTCTGTACTAAAATATATAATAGATCACATAATATACGAGACTATAATTTGATTTTTAGCTTTTACTATTTATAGTATAGCTAAAAAAAATCTAAATTTCAGTATTTATAAAAACGTTTCCCCTCGAAATTTATGCAAATAAATAAAAATCCAAATTTAAATATGAAATGTAAACTCCAAAATTATTTTTATTAAAAATATTGTATAGTATAAATATTATTTTTTATCTTATTTACAATAAATAATTGATAAATTGGATATTTGTAATAATAGATTAGTATTCAATTAGGAAAATAAATATTTGGAACAGAAACTTTTATTTTTAAAATTATGAATTATTAATACAAGATCAAAATTAAATGTGAATAGTTCATTGTACAATAGGATTTGAATATGTTCTGCATCAGTTTTAATTGATTTTAATGAAATTTTGTGTGTTGGGAATGAATATATTTAGTAAAAAATATGATAAAATTTATTTTGATATAAATTTTCTATGCTTTTTATCCTTTTCATCTTGGCATGTTTCCTTAAAGAATGTTTTCGACGTATGGATATACAACACTCCCTTTGTGTATATGACACTATATTTTGAGATCGATCTATTAATTGATATATGGGTTTTGTCCAATACTGTACATAGATATATATTTTATTATTATCTATTAAATTCTGAAATATATATATATATATATATTTCAGAATTTAATTTCATATGTGAAAGAAGGAAAGCTCTTCCGATCTAAATAATTTAATTTATCCGGAATAGAAATTTTTTTTAAAATGTAAATTTTGTTTTAATTATAAAAATGACCATTAATCAACTAATCGGTGAATTATTTGGAAGAAAAATTTATTTTTTATTAATTCTGTTATTAAATTTCTAACATTCGTGTTTGTAAATACTATCCCTATAAATTTTAAAATTGTACTAGGTATATACTGTAGAAGTTTATTTTCTCCATACAATAATAAGCTTAAATGATAATTTATTATTTATGAAGCATCAATCAAATATTTGAAATTTCTTTTGTAATAAAATGTATAAATGGTGAATAATTTAATATTATCTTTTTAAATAGTTGTTTTCATGCTACATAATCAAGTTTTTTTTAATAACTTAATTAAAGAAAAAGTACAGTTTTTATAATAACAAAAGATGCTTGATCTAAAAAATATCTAAAACAATTGCATGTTAAAATTTATTTTTTTTTTGCAATATTTAATCCTTTGAATCAATTATTTATTATTAAAATTTGTTTTTATAACATATTTGAATTAAACAATTTTCATTGCAAAACATATTTAGTAATCGAATAAAAATAATATTCCTTGAGAATTTTTAAATAAAAAAAATTTTGACAAAATTAAATTGAAATGATAATAAATGACTTAAGATTAGGCAAAAACTATCTGATGAAGAAATGAAATAATATTGTAAATATAGCAAAAAAATAAAACTTCTCTTCACATTGAAAATTCTAAATTTGTACAGTGGATAATTGGTTAACGAACATAATCCGTTCCAAGAAAATGTTCGTTATCCGAATTGTTCGTTAACGGATCATCGATTTACCATAGGTTTTAATGGGAATAATCAAATTCCCATTAAAACCTATGGTAAATTAAAAAATTATATAATTTCTTACTATGTTTTTTTGGGTCTCCAGAACGAATTAATCAAAATTCGTTTCGGAGACCCAAAATAACATAGTAAGAAATTATATAATTTTTTATTTATGTTTATTTATATGTAATAACAATAATATATACATACATATTCATGCATTTTCATCTATTATATTTATTTTCCGATAAAGAATCTGTCCAATATCGATTGCTTTTCTCTCTCCTTCAGGATTTTTCGGAAGTCATTAATAGCATCGTCGTGGTAGAGATCTCCAATCTTGTTGACCTTAACTTGGTATGGGTGCCATTCTAACACCAAAAAATTGTAAAATCTCTCTCTAACCTTCTTTAATAAATCTTTGATTTGTTTTACGTTGTCTCCGAGTTCATTTTAATCGGGAAAACTACTTTTCTTCCATCCTTACCCATAAGTCCACGAGCGCGCAAGGCCTAAGCCTGTCATTCCGTTAGGTTAGTTAAGCCGAACTATCCTCATGGAATATTTTTATCTGGCGGCGGCCACTTATAGAGCCGCCATCATCACAGGCTGACCAACACCCATGATGGGGTCAACCGGAAGATTGAAGGATGGGTTTCAATGGTCCGGACCCAGATCCCTCCTAAAAATTGGAGGAGTTGGACCCCCGGATCCTCCAGAATGGTAAGCCACAGCTTTACCACGTAGCCATCCGGCTGATCTTCATTCGGTCAGTCCGCGGGTCTCACAGTTTGTTCTGTGAAGTGTTCGTTATCCGTACATAAAAATCTTTCAAAAAAGTGTTCGTTATCCGATTTGTTCGTTACCGAACTGTTCGTTAACCGATCACCCACTGTATATGAAATGATGTAAATACAGTATTATCGTGGAAAAGATATATTTTAAGAACTCAATCCCATATCTGTATTAGTTTTAGAAACGACTATTAACTTTGGATAAAAATATTGTTTATATAAAAGGAGAACTCAATCCCATATCTGTATTAGTTTTAGAAACGACTATTAACTTTGGATAAAAATATTTATATAAAAGGGTAAAAAATACATTCAGTATCTTAAATTTGAATTGGTAACTTGATTCAGTCAAAACATCGATATTTTGAAGATAAAGTTAGCTATAACAATTTAAAAATATTGAAATTTTTGACAATATTAGTGTGTTCATTAGAGATTCACGAATCTATCATCTTAGCAGAAGAAAGAATCTCCGTATAACTGCGTATATTAAGTACTGTGTTAAATTGCCATTTCTGAGAAATAACATAGGGTAAAGTCAGGAGACACGGCGCAACTAAATATATTCATATTCTGGAAACAAGATGATATTGTGAATGATAATTATTATGACTTACAGTAACTACCATTCATTTGTTTGAACAGCGCATACGCTGATGTTCTTTATCTAAGATAATTAAAAATCCACATTATGGTAAAACTGGGAGAGATAGCGCACCTTTTTTTTCTTTACTGATAAAATTATTAATAATCATAATAAAAAACTTTTATTATTCAAAATTGCTTACATGGAACCATATGCAAAAAGTAATATCAAAAATTAGTTAAGGAAAATGAAAATAGTTGAAAAAAGCTGAAAAGAACTATCTCACCCAAGGTAGTTGGTTCTTTTCAGCTTTTTAAAAATTGTTTATTTTGTTACTTTTTTCATTTTGCTTAACTAATTTTTGACATTACTTTTTGCATATGATTCCATGTAACTATTTTGAATAGTAAAAGTTTTTGATTATGATTATTAATAATTTTATCAGTAAACAAAAAAAGGTGTACCATCTCTCCCGGTTTTATCTTATATTAATTTCTAAATTTCTTCCAGTTAGATTTTGTATCGTGTTTAAAATTCGATATTGAAAGTCGCTTATCAGCTTATAAAATAACACTTTTTAATGTCTACTGAAAGGAATCATTCGAAATCATTACTGACCGAATCAATCTACTATATGTTTCTAATATTTTGTCCAATTTATTATATTTATTTTTCAAAGAAATGTATTGTGTATATATATATAAATGAAATTTTATTATAATATAATACGTTATATATTTTTCATTTTTATTTTAACGAAATATTCTTCAAAAGGATGGGCATAATTTCTAAATATTTGACCAAGAGCTTT
Organism: Olivierus martensii; assembly: GCA_000484575.1. Classification (NCBI taxonomy): domain Eukaryota; kingdom Metazoa; phylum Arthropoda; class Arachnida; order Scorpiones; family Buthidae; genus Olivierus; species Olivierus martensii. The sequence goes on along the minus strand of AYEL01074773.1, from coordinate 13,922 downwards.
ATATTTTCATTAAATTACAAATATAAATCAGGGGCATTCGTGCGATAAAGTTCATGTCTAATAGAGGAAATACAGTATTTAATTAGAATTAACGTGATATTATTTAATATTTATATATTTTTAGATTGACATAATTTTTCTCTAATATTTTTATTCTTTATTTCTATTTATGAATTATCTTAATAATAGCATTTGTCATCCTAAATAAGAATTGCACTAATTATTTTATCAATTCAAATTGATCATGATAATACACCTTAATCGTGAAGGAATTTTATATTAACATATTTCATGATTATATTTTGCAAGGTGAATAAGATTTGAATGCAATCTATTATCTGCTTTCTCTCATTAATTATAATTAATTACTTGTAAACAATAAAAGTTAATTAAATAAAGACAATTCATTTATAGTGAATAATAATTTATATAATTTAAGAACTTTTCGTTTCGTTTTTCTAGATTATTAAATGATCTATGCTCTCAAAAGATGCCAAATGTCCAACAGTTTATAATTATATCATTAATGGCAGTTCTTGGTCACTCACAATATTGCGGTCGGTCAGTTACTCCAATCATATCCAGGCCAGGTGATGTTGTACTTATAGGATTGTTCGATATAAATAGAGGAAATCGTTGCGATAAACTACAAAGAGGAGGATTCGAACAAATGTATTCTGCGGCTTGGTTCATCGACTGGCTCAATAATAGAAGTTACACCAAAGGAATACGAATTGGTTTGTTGAATTATATTTTTATTTATATTGAGAAAATTATCTCGATAAAAATTATTATTTAAATTGATAAAATATATTTTTTTCAATCTAATATTTCTCAATGAGTTACAAAAAATTTAGTATGATTAATAAAATTTACACACGAAACAACTGTCTTCATTACGTGCCTGAATTTTAGTGATTTAGCACCGAGGTTTTCTTAATGAATGATACATTGAAATGCGCACAGATTATTAATGTCAATATTTCTCTTTGATAATTCTGATTTTATTTTACCCACCACTCCCACATTTTTCCCTATCATCGCGGGAGCTCCATCTGTAGTGACACCGCTTAACTTGCCCAGTCCAGTCTAAAAGCACTAAAAACATTAACAATTTCTTCAAGAATATCTTCCCCTTTTGTAGTGTCTTTCATGACTTGAAGTGCGAACAAATCTGTTATTTTTAAATTTTGGTCAACTGCACGAATAAAAATTGCTAGTTGTGCGTATCAGGTAATATCAGTGCTTTCGTCCAATGCTATGGAAAATGCTACACATTTTTCCACGACTTCGCCAAGCGCTACTTTTATGTTTTCTGCCAGTGCACCTATTCGTCTTGTGACTGTTCTGGATAAACTAACTTCTGCGAACTTTTTACTTTTTTCTGACACAAGATATTTGCCACTTCTATTAAGCACTCTTTCACAAACTTGCCTTCTGAGAATGACTTCAAATGTTCCGCCAGTTTCTTACTAACAACATAACTCGCCCGAACGATAAGCTCAGCTTCTTCATGCGTTTTAGTATACAGTTTGTTGAGTGGCTAATTTCTTTTTTAACTTTTTGATTCTATCGCTTCTTAGTTACCCAATTAAACTTCCATATTTTTGAAAATGTTTGGTGGTATAATGTCTTTTTAAATTGTATTCTTTTAAAACCGCGACGGCTTCATTACATATCAGACAAGTTGACTTGTCCTTATAAATAGCAAACATTCTTGGGTCCACTTCATCTTGGAAGGTACGACGTTCTTGATCAATCTTTCTGTATTTACTACCTGAAGGTCCGCACATATTTTAGGACCAGAAATTTTTTCAAATTTTTCAAAACAATCAAAACTTACTAATCCAACTTCTGTACTTCCCAATTGATCTTAACGCAAATTGGTGGGAATCACAGCTGCTTCTCCTCATATAGCGGTGGCCTAAGCATCTCGAATATTCCAGAATTTACTTGCACCGTCTAGTCTAGGCGGTAGCCGTATCGGCGCGACTTGGCGGGCCGTATTAATATGCAACAGAGAAATTTAGAGACGGGCCGGACAAATCTTGCTCGAGGGCCGGGGGTTGCCCACCCCTAGTTTAGAAAAAACAGATCCACAACAGACCAAATCTTTGATGATGGAAAAGAAATATGAATATAACCAGGCGATGTACAGCCTGTTTATAGAGCAAGGCATATGACAGCATAAACAAGGAAAAATTATGATGTACAATGACAGAGTTTGGAATACCACAAAAACTTGTAAAGCTCACCAGGACATGCATGACAGGAACTGAAAACAGAGTTAAAATTGAGAGGGAATTCTCAGACCCGATTCAAACATCCATTGGCCTAAAGCAAGGAGATGCACTGTCCCCACTCCTTTTTAACTTGGCTCTAGAAAAGATCATCAGAAAAGTCCAACAGACTGAGAAGGGAACCAACTAAATGGCACCCATCAAGTTCTGGCATATGCAGATGATATATGCCTTTTAACTGAAAACCCTACAGACATGGAAATGAATGCACAAGTACTTGAAGAAGAGGCCTGCCACATGGGACTCAAAATAAACAAAATAAAACAAAATACATGTTATTGTCAAGAGTAAATGGGAATGGAGACTAAGCAATTTGAAATTTGAGAAAGTTGATTGCTTCAAATATCTGGGAACCATAATGAACAACAGGAATGATCTAAAGGAGGAAATTAATACACGATTACAACATAGCAATACATATTATTATTACTCACTGCAAAAACTATTCTCTTCTAAACAAATCTCTACAAATCTTAAATTGAAAATATACAAAACTATAATCTTACCTGTAGTCACATATGGATGTGAGACATGGATACTAAAGTAGAAAAATAAAAAAATTACCAACAGATTAAAAACTTTTGAAAATAAAATGTTAAGAAAAATTTTTGGACCAAAGAAAGATGAAGAAACAAGTAATTGGAGGATTCTGCATAACAGAGAACTATGAAAAAAATACAATGATCATGATATTATACATATTAGAGCAAGAAGGCTAAGATGGACTGGGCATGCAGCAAAAGCAGAGGAGAACAGAGGAGTCTGCAGAATCATGAATGGCCAACCTAATGGAAGAAGACCAATTGGAAGACCACCTCTCCGATGGGAAGAAGGAATCATAGGGGGATCTTAATACTTTGTAACCATTTTCTCATAGAACTCCATGCTTGCTAATAATAGGTATCTGTCCCAATTTGAATTTTTATATCAGAACTCATTCAAAATTCGTATAATTTTGTATAAATAAAAATTATTAATTTTATTCATGTATATATCATGTATGCATTATTTATATATGCTTCATAATGTTGCTGTACATCAGGGGTATCGAACTGGCGGCCCTCGATGTGATTTTTTGTGGCCTCCAACGTTCTTAACTAAATTGAAAATGAGAATAATATTTTATTGAGATAATAGGAAGTAACTCTCATTTCGTAGTTATGTCATATACTATTATACACAAGTTTGATTTTAATGAAATGTAATTGCACGGGATTTTTCGATTGGCCTTATCGACGTATAGGTACAGATGACAGTGATCTTTCAGATCGGTGACACAAACTAAGTGCTTTCCGGCAAGGACTCCATCGTTTTGTGCGAAATTTCTTACCAAAAAACAAAAAGCTATAAATGAGAATCTGTATTTTATTGGATAGACAAATATAATAATCAAGTTCCAAATACTCCCTCTTTGAAGGACGTGTATAAAGGATTGTTAAAGATTTATTTGTTGTGTTATTAACTTATTTAAAAAATGTTTCTAATTATGGATATTTGAATTTTTAAAATTTTAATGGAAAGCTTTTGTTTTTGTAAAGAAAATGTGACTTTTAACGCTTAATAGAAAATTAAAGATCGATAGAGAGGAATTAAATTAAAAATATGTATAATTAAAAGCAATTACTGTATGTAGCCTAGTAATTACTGTATATATTTTTGTAATATGTTCATTTGATTACACATACACACACTCTCTCTCTCTCTCTGGTTCTACAGACCGCAGGGGCCTATGACCACCTTAATAGCTGACCTCCAATTCATTCTATCCTGCATCATCTCTCTCCAGTGTTTTCCATCCAGTCCTAATTCCTTAATTATTATTCTGCGAAACAGAATAATAACAACAGTTAATAAACCAAAGATTAAGTTTATTCCAAATAGATAATCTATATTTTAAATATAGTCTATATATTTGGGTTTTATTCGATGGCATTAATGGAAGGTTTATTTCAATGAAATTCCATAAGTGCCCAATATTTTAGAAAAGCATTAACATATAGAACAAAACACTTAAAATTTATTTTATTTACAGTAGTAATTGATTGATCACGTGAAACTCTTCATATTGATGATAATTTCCGGATTAATTCTTCAAGAATTTTTTATATCTTTCAATGTAATCTTTTCGTATATAGTCAGTTCAATTTTTAAATTTCTTCTATATTCTGTTTTTAACTTCATTAAAATTTATTTCAACTTCATTAAAATTCTCAAAATTAAAATTTTTTAATAAAAATTTAATGTATTCGTCTTATTAAATAAACAGATTTGTTGGCAAAACTTAATTCTTCAGCTCTAACCGAATATTAAACTAGCATATAGGCCTACAGAAATTTTTCTGACGAAATCAGAAAAAATTATCGGTATTCTAATATGACACAATTATAAAATGTTAATTGATAATTTTTTGAGCACAGGTATTTCAATCTGCATTTCATCTTTCTATTTTTTTAATATAAATTTTATTAAACCAATTAATAAAAATTTAAATAATTAAATGGAATATATAAGTGAAATATGTCAAATAAATATAACAATAAATTTAATTAAATAATTTCAATAAATTTAGAAACGTGATTAATATTATTTACTTATTCATATGTGATTATATTTTCGGGCTATCTACTGTACCTAAATACGTTCAATAAAACTAGCTGATCAAGAAACATGACAATAACTCTTAAGCCAACTATAATAGTTGCCACTGACTGACATCTTATTATAGGAATCATTGCAGTAAAAATTCAACTCTGTAAATTTCGTTTTCAGTCAGATATTATTAATTTGACAATTTTAATTCGAGGAAAATATTCAATAGGATATCGCTTACCAAATTTGAAGCTTCAAATCCAATTAATAAAAGAACTGGAGCGATGTGATTTGTAGAGTGCAGACACTCTACGCTCCAAACTCGCATCGCTCAACGCTATCTATGAAATTTAGAATGTAGGTATTCCTTAGATTATTTGAGGTCCCCTGAAAATTTCACCACAACTGGATCAAAATAAAGGGGAAAGTGGGATCCCTTTTTCATAAGCACCTCTATATCGCATTTTATAACCACATTTGATCAAATTTGGAATATATCTAGCTCAATTAAAATCTAAAAATTTTTCCCAATTGAGCTAAAATTAAAAGATGTAGAAGAGGATAATTCTCTTATGTAGAAATATCTCTATAGGTCACATCATTCAGCCGATTTCGAAGAAATTTAGAATTAAAATAGTCCTTATGTTATTTAAGGCTTTCTGAAAAATGCAGCTCAATAGGACCAAAATGAAGAGAATAAATAAGAGATCCTTTCATCATGAACTCTTCTATAGTTAGTATCATTCAACCAATATCGACCAAATGCGTATTTCAGCGGCATAATTATATATAAAATTTTACATTTAGTAAAATAATAAGGATATGCTAAATATCCGTATTATTTTTTCTAAATGTTTCCCAAAAATTTCGATTCCATTGGATTAAAAATAAGGAGAGTATTATTGATGTATTAACATAGCGATCCCTAAACTTTTTCAATCGCGCACCATCAGTGAAGAATAACAACGTTACCATATACTTATATTATAATACCCAAAAACGCACACCATTGAAAATTTTTTATATAATGATATATGAAATTTCTCATCTAAAACAATATGTTAATATAATGGTCAGTTGATGTAGTGTGGTTCGCACACCATACTTTGGGGACCATTATATTAATGTATTGTTAGAATTTTCCTCAGGAATGGTTTTCATCTAAAAAATAAATGATATCTAATCAAAACCATATAATATGTAAAAAATAATCCAATTATAGTATTTAGAAATTAAAATATTTGTTACAATTTAAATATGGTTACTTGCTTGACGATTTAAGAAAATAAAACAATGTCAACCAACGTACGGACGGTTTGGACCAAAATATCGTGATATGCATCGTGTAACAAATATCCTAATTTTTTAGTAATATACTTGGCTTATTTTTTACATATTAGATGTTATGATGGTTAACTCATATATTGATAAAAACTTATTACAGGTGGACTATCAAAAATCCGGCAATCAATATTCCGGTTCCATCAGTTTTCCGGCATGAATGTTAGAGCGCATTTTTAAATTTACCCCGTTGGCGCGCCTTTGTTTTCTGGAGGCGCCATTTATGTTTTGATGGCCTTGTACTCCAGAATCAGATGTTTAGTCATCTCGCAACCAGGGTTGCAAGATCGGCGTTTTTGACGCCAAATGGGCTTCTTTTAGACAAGGTTGGCGTTAGAAATTTTTTTAGCTTGGCTTTTTTTAGACATGGTTGGCGTTAGAAATTTTTTTTAACATTTAGGCATTTTTTTTGGCTTTTTTTGCTTATTGGCATTATATAAAATCTTTTAACTTTTTTCGAAGATACAATATTATACTCACATAAATCCAAAATCGCATGAATTTGTTGCTTTGATATACTATGCATTTGATTTTCAGTGCAGTGCAGTACATACAAAAGTCTGCTGAGGTCACAGTTTACATTTATCATTGGTCATCAATGTTACAGTAATAAAAATTAACAATTATCCCATTTTAGTTTTAACATGAATGTTGCCACTTTGAACTATAGTTCAATACAGTCGAAGTGGCTTACTCTGCAACTTTGAACTATAGTTCCTTAAAATTAGAAAGCTTTTCTTTCATCGATATTTTTATCAAAACAAGTTTAGTCACTATTATGGAAATTATGGATCATTTTATACAAAATGATTCAAATTTTGATAGAAGTTCAAAGACCAGATGAAGTGTCGTGGAGGCGATGATAATCAAAAATCCGGCAATCAATATTTCAGTTCCATCAGTTTCTCAGCATGAATGTTGGAGTGCATTTTTAAATTTATCATGTTGGCGCACCATTGTTTTCTGGAGGCGCAGTTTATGTTTTGACGGGCCTGTACTCCCATATTCAGATGTTTGGTCATGCTTGCAACCAGGTTGCCAGATTGACTATTTTAATACCAAATGAGCTCTTTTTTTGGCTTTTTAGACTTGGTTGGTGTTAGAAAATTTTTTTAGCATTTTGGTGTTTTCTCTGGCTTTTTTTGCTTATTGGCATTATATAAAATCTTTTAACTTTTACAAAGTCGCTAATTCTAATGAACACCAATTAATAATAAATTAACCTAAACCTAAGGGTCTAACTATTCTACAAATTCCAAAGTTCAGCCTGAGCTCAAGTCTTCATCTAATTCCTAACTTAAATATAATTAATTCCAAAACAATCTGCCAAAACTTGACATCTAACGGACTAAAACAAAACAACCGGAACTTACAACTAGAAGTACTGATTAAGTGTTACATCGAAAACAACAAACGATGCTAGAAACTTATGCTAATAAAATTGAATAAATTCTCAAAACTAGTTAAATAACAAAAATATAAATTTATTAGACTCAAAACATTTGCAAAAGTGTTAATTAAAGCTTTATTTAAACAATAATAAAGCAATGTAAATAATTCAGCTCATTTCAAAAGTGGAAAATATATTTTATTAAACTTGAAGATCTTTCAGCTTTATTAAGCCATCTTCAGCATAACGTATAAGAATTCGAATGTTTACGTTCGAATTCTTATACGTTATGTTGAAGATGGCTTAATAAAGCTGAAAGATCTTCAAATTTAATAAAATATATTTTCCACTTTTGAAATGAGCTGAATTATTTACATTGAATAAGAAGTGGTAAGAAATTATGCATTAATAATAAAGCAACAATCAATTAATCAATAAAACTTGTTTAATCCAAATCTAATATCAAAAATCCAATTATTCACAAAAAACAAACCTTAAATAATACTTAATTCTACTACCTCCACTGCTGATACAAAACTTCAAGCAATCAAAGATCTTTACAAGAATTCCAACATCACTCAACCAATTTCACTTTAGAACCAACACCACGTTGTGTTGTTGGTTGTTTCCATTTTTATCCCGGGTGACTTACAATCCTGGGTTTAATTTTATTTCTTTAAAGCATTGTACAAGTAGTCTTTTTCTGTTAAATATATACATCGAAAATCCGGCAATCCTCAGGTCCCGAGGTTGCCGGATTTTTTATGATCAACCTGTACTTAAAATTAATGATACCAATCTGTGATTTATATTTTCATTGTTTAAACAAAAAATTAGAAAAAAATGTTTTTAATACTGTATATCGTAACAATACGAAATTAAATTTGATTTAATAATCTATATGTATAAAAATGCTTATAGAATTTGATTTTAATGTGCGTATAAAATCTGTTATAGCAATTAAGCCGAAGCAGTTTAATTATATTATTTTTATAAATTTGTTATGATAATTAATTAATTAAATTATCATAATATAAAAGAGGCTATAATATTTTTTCTTCAAATAGAACAATAAGTTGTTACTTTAACAGTTAGAGTAACAATTAACTGTCAATTTGCATTGTTACTAGACCCTAACTAGTGGCAATTCTAACAATGCATTTTTGTTGTGTCAACAACAAAATCTGGCTTCATCTAAAAAAGTAAGAGATTAACTTTTCTTTGAAACCTCACAAAAGATAATAAATCTGAAACCATATAATAACAAGTAAAAGTTAAGATGCCTTTTTCAAGTATCCATCCGATGGAACAATACAATATTTAGAATATAAAATTATTTAATAAATTTTATTTTTTAATGAACTGCAGCACAATTTTGATTTTATACATTTTAAAGTGACGTTATAGAGCCAATACACGATTTTCTTCCATGAAGGTCAGAGAGAGAGAGGGAAAAAATATCTGTATTTTTTAAATTGAGACAACTTATGCTTTCTTTGTTTGCCATATTAATTACATTAGAATACAATAAGAGACAGGAAATGATATTACCCGAGGGAAGGAGAATGGTCTACATTTGGGAATGACCTCAAGTATCTTTAAGGAAAATACCTTACAATAGGAAAAAATCGCATCTAAATAATAAATCTACAATAGCAACTAATTTTCAAGATAATTTAAGAGGTAACTTAATGCCGAGTTAACAGACTTTATCAAAAGCATCAAAGGAAAATTCATCTTTGCCAATCGAGTTTAAATTATCCCACAAATGTCATAATTAATTTTGATTTACGAAGTTCAATAGCCTCCAAATAAACTTGTATTATGTATAGAAACTGCGGAACTTAATTATATTTTAAATCACAGTTGATCAAGAAGATTAAATAATCGTCTAACAGGAAGTGAATTTTATCTAGTTGACCTTGGTTTTTACCTTCGCCTTTCTTACGTTTGCTTCAATTAATTCCGCTTTCAACTTAGTCATGTTTAGTTAAAAATAACTTCAATAACATTAGTTTCTTGGAAATCATATGGAATTATTTATTGTATAAATCGATATTTTATTCAGGTTTCAATGCCTATGATACTTGCACCGATATCCAAAATGCCCTTAAATTAACAGTGCATGGACTTTCGGAAAGCAGTTATCTAGAGAGAGAAGAGTGCAGATCCAAATATATTTTAGGTAAGTTAAAATTAATAATTTTTATTTAAACAAAATTATACGAATTATGAAAGAATTATAATAAATTAATTTAAAAATTAACTGATCTTGTTTGATGATTTTCCTGAATGTGTGTGAAAATTTAAATATTAATTTTTTTAAATATGATTTTGAAAGTTTTCTTTATTTTTCTCATCAATATAAAATATAAAAAAATATATCTGTGTTAATGAAAACGAATTCGTAAGAACAAGCAGATGGAAATTGTTGTTATTTCCGTCATCTACAATATATTACAAGACTGTAATAACCAATGAAATGAATTATACGTTGAAAGTTTTACGCCGTTGAATCTGCTCAAGGAATATAAGCCAGCAGACCATTTAAGAGAGGTTCATATCCATAATGAGACCACTCAGATCATTGAAGGATAGAGATCAACATCTGGATCCGAACCCTCTAAAAAAAATATGATAGGATGATTCCGGCTCCTATAAATGGATCCAATGTAATAGGTGTCAGATATCATTAAACATTTAAAAGAATAACTTTCTCTACATGTTTAATAATTTCATTTTTATTACTGGGACTAGGATATTTATTATTTCTGATGAATGAAAACTTTATTAGATCTAAATCTCATGATTATCATTTAAAAACATTTCTAATTATAAAATAAAATTTCCCATTTAATTAATTACATATTGTAAAATTGACTATTTTATTTTCTATCGTTTAATAATAGTAGTTTTATTATTTTCTTTTTTTTTGTTTTATGTTAAATCAAACAAAAATTTGCATTAATTTGATATTTTGTATTTCCGAAGAAGTACACTAAATGTACATTGCCCAATTGAACATTATAAAAACCCAAATGTACATTATCCAATTGAAAACATATAATAGATAAAAAAAACAATCAGATACAATATAAAAAATATAAAATACAGTATTTGTAAGAGATTAGAATGATACAAATATATTCTATTATGTTGATGTTATTTGCTTTATTATCTTAAATCATCAACTTTATTTGGTTGATGATTTAAGAAGAACAAAAGTTTATAAAATTTAATAAACACTGTACCTTAATTTCTTAATATGTACTTGGTTTATTTCTTTACATATTGAATATTATTGATTATATAACATTTATTATTAAATAAAAACGATTTCTTTGAAAAATTCTTTCTAAGGACACTATGCTAAAGCATTATTAAATAATATACTCTCTTATTTGTTGTCTAATTGAACCGAAATTTTTTTCGAATATGAATTAATATATAAAATATATATTTCTTGAATTTTGTCGAAATCAGTTGAGCGATACAAATTATTATATAGAGATGTTTGCAGAAAAGAAAACTTCCTCCTCTACATCCTTCATTTTGGCTGAATGAACTGAAATTTTCAAAAGACTTGAAATGAACTAAGATATATTTATATTTTGGTCCAAACCGCTGAACAATGAAATATATAGAAATGTTTATAGAGAAGGGATAATTCATATTCTCTTTATTTTGATTCAATTGACTTGATATTTTACGAAGACATTAAATAATATAAAAAAAACACCTATATTGCAAGTTTATTCGAAATCGACTGAAAAATGTGACCTGTAAGAATATCTAAGAGTGGAAGAGGAAGAAATGAAGAAAAATGAATTTTTTTTTTCTATTTCCAAATTGTTCTAGTTCTTTTATTTTATTGATTTTGAAGCTTCAAATCTGATATGCTAAATCTAATACAAAAAAATAAAAATGAAAAAATATATTATAATTTATTAAAATTATAAAAGTTCTGAAACTATTTTATCATCTTTTTTTGAAGTTTAGTTAATTTGATTTAAAAGCATTTAAGTTTTCTTCTTCAAACACCATTAAACATCACAAGTGATACACAGTAAATGTTTCAAACAACAGTGCATTGACATATGGACGCATTCCAAAATTATTTATGACAATATTCTAACGCAGTGGTTCTCAACCACTGTGCCTCGGCACACTAGTGTGCCGCCAAATCTTTGATGGTGTGTCGCGAAAAATTAAGAATTAATTGCATGTATGTAATTGTATGAATCATATATATGTATAGTGAAACGTGGTTGGCTGGATATACCTTTTGCAGTCCAACACTATTCCGATTCTATAAATACGATATCATTAAAAAAATCTAATCTTCGAATTTCTGCGACAACCAAAATTTTTTATGTTGTTATCCGAAATTTAAAAATTAAGGAATAAAAATTAAATTAAAATTAGTTTCTCTAAAAAGACAAAATCCGAAGGTGGCGCTATAACTTAATAAGGGCCGCCATTTAATGATTCCGTATAAAAGTGTCTGTAATCTGAATCTAATAAATAAGAATAAATACAATAAATTTGTTAATAAAAATTCGTTGTTAAATCTAAATTATTATTTAAAATACTGTATTTAGGTGTGCAGCCAAATTTTAAAATATTAAAAAGTGTTCCCAGCAGATTTTTTCTGCTGGGAACACTTTTTAATATTTTAACTTTATATTTTAATTTTTGGTTGAGAACCACTGATCTAGACCTTAACAGTTTTTCCTTTGTTATCGGTAGGAGTGGGATGACCATATATATTTATAGACTACGTCTCTTTCACGATACACTTAGACACGGTATGATTATTTAGTGATGCTAAATTGGTCAGTTCCGCGCATGACGTCACCTGAGTTGCAAATCTGAAATGGACATTGTATTTGCTTATGAATAAGTCGTATCGTTAGACGATTTTTTCGTGTTTTTAACTGTTTTATTGTATGATTATTATTAAAATGATGAATTGTGCAGTGAGCGGTTGTAATAACCATTATAGATACAAAAAAAAGAAAAATCAGTTCCCTAATTTTAAAAGTTGAATTATGATTTTTTACACTTTCTGCATTTATAACACTAATCATATTTGTATATTACAGTACATATATTTACAAATTTTCAATGTTTTAATTAATTTACAAAAAATTACAAATTTTGGTAATGTACTGTTTTATACTGTAATTTTTTCTAATGTGTGTGTTTTATTATTAAAAGTAAAACTTCTAACTGATGAATAACGACTTTTCTAATAATATAGTACAGTATTTCTATAGAAAAACGAAAATTATTGTGTTAAATTTAATTGCCAGACAGGCTGGCGGCTGGCGGGCCGCATCCGTCCTGCAAAGTAATTTTGTACGGCCCGCGAAAATGTTTTAGCTATTTGTTTAAATCATCGATGTATCGATATATACATCGTTGGTTTAAATCAGCCATTCTCAACCTGCGGCCCGCGGGCCTCATCTGGTGTATTACGTGCGGCCGGGAACGCACAATCATGAATTTAATGAAAGCGCGGAATTTTTCTCCCACATGCAAAAAATAAAAATAAAAATTCTGATATAAAAAATTTTTTTTAAATCTGGAAAAATTAGAATTTTCCTAATTTGCTAGCTCCTTCCTGATGCACTCATAAAATTTTACAGGTCATAGGTCAGTTTGGAAAACATTGACCTATGGCATTCACGAACTGAGAAGTCGAGTTTTTGTAGGCGATTTTTTAGAAGTCAGATTTTTTCACGTGACACCAACCGATTGCCGACTGCTGATATAGCATGTTGCGGCCCGCTTAATGTAGCAACCAAATGTATGCGGCCCAGAGAAAAAAAAGGTTGAGAATCACTGATTTAAATACACGCTACAGTCGGAAAATTATTACAGTTTAACATTATATAATTATGAGATCATAAAAGTTATTTTCATATCTTTGTAAGAAAAAATGAAAGTAATTACAAATAAATATTGTCCTTTCATTACAATTTTGTTTGAAAATATTCGGCTCTTCATTTCCTTTCGAATGGCGCATTCGGCCCTCCAAGCAATTTGAGTTTGATATATGATATTAATATCCTATATATCACCCAAATATATTTTTTGTTTCTCTCTCCATGATCTGTATCTATATATAATTTTAAAATATTCTGTCCATATTTTTGTATATAATAAAATAAATGTTATTATCCTATCCTGCATTGTTATGAGTTATTTTCTGATTGTCTGAAATTGATATAAAACTGCGTTAACATTAATAATTCTGATGCGATATATTTTGAAGGATGATAATTCCAATAGTATGA
>AYEL01074767.1:0-37607 GCA_000484575.1 Olivierus martensii | reverse complement strand
GATAGAATTTTATTATAGTAAATTTTAGATGGCGCTAAATTACATTTTTTTAAGAAATAAAACGAAATATTATAACAGAAAAAAGTACATAGTACAGTCCTACCTCGGTATACGATCTTAGTACTTATTTTTTATATTTTTATAATTGAAAAATTATTCAATATGCTATATATTATTGTTGCTATCGTCGACATATAAATATTAATTTCTGCTGCGTATTTCCACCACCAGAGAGCTCGAAATGCCGAATCACTGTTCTTTTTCACTGCTACTTTTTTTGCAGTGAATATGACATCAGTAGCTGCGATCACAGTCACTGCGAATGTGAAGTCGCTCCAACACTATTAGCACCTGCTCTCCAAATCTTTATAACGGGAGTATGTAACATAGATGTATATTAAAAACAAAAATAAATTGAAAGAAAATAAAATAAATATAAAATCAAATAAATGAAAATAATTAAAACAATTAATTTTTAATTTTTAGATCTCTGGGATCTTCTTAGATCTTTTAAATTCCTGCTAAAATTCTTCATGACCATGAAATCATTTTCCCAATGAGTGCCTTCTTTTAAAGCATTCCTCGAAGCTTTTGGGATGCTATTATTAACTTGCTTGTCATTTATAACTAGTCCGTCACTCTTACGTTAGTAAATCTGGATATCCTTCGCTGTGTATAATTCGTTTTTTTTAGCTTATCCAGTTGTTTAGTTAACTTGCTTTTTTCAATTCTATTCTTATATTGCGTTCATATGCTCTCCTTGCTAAGGCTGTTGACAAATTTGCATTCCTTATATCTCTCTTATGTTCGGTTATTGTCCTTTAAATTTCTACAGATGGCACCTATATAAAATTCTTTTCTCCCGTCTTCCAGGTTTTGCAAAGCTATATTATAGACCTCTGTACGTTCCTCTTGGTTGTATCCTTTACATTTCTTAATAGGTGAAAAACTGTCGGCACCCGTCTTCCAGGTTTTGCAAAGCTATATTATAGACCTCTGTACGTTCCTCTTGGTTGTAAGTATCCTTTACATTTCTTAATAGGTGAAAAACTGTCGGCGGTCTCTTATATGCAGGTTTTTTGTTTCCTTTATTATCTTTTTTATCGTTTTATAGTCCTTCAAGGCGCCCGGTATTACAGCGTACCCAGCTATCTGTTCATTAAATTCCTCTTCATTCATATGGTCTCCCTGCTCTAAATTCTCTTCTAGATTATCATTTATTTTTCTTTTGAGTTCTCTTAGTAACTTATTTATTAAACATGCGTTGTAGCCGTGTTTTTGTGCCACGTGTTTTATTAGACATGCAGTGATACCTAGGTTCACGAACACAATCCGTTTCTTGACCCTGTTCGTGATCCGAATCAATTTTTCCTATTGCAATTAATGTAAATCTAAATAATACGTTTTGAATAATTTTTCCCAATTGCAATTAATGTAAATCCCCTAATACGTTTTTGTTCAATTTTTCCCATTGCAATTAATGTAAATCCAAATAATACGTTTTTTCCTAAAAAAATTAACATGTTATGGCTTTATGTCAGAAAGGAAATAAATATAACAGTAATATTAGAAGAAAGCATGTTTACCAAAAAGGAAATAAATATAACAGTAATATTAGAAGAAAGCATGTTTAATGAAGGAAATAAATATAACAGTAATATTAGAAGAAAGCATGTTTAACATAAATAAATATAACAGTAATATTAGAAGAAAGCATGTTTAACACCACCACTAATAAATATAACAGTAATATTAGAAGAAAGTGAAGGTGGTGTTAAACATGCTAACACTTTTAACTTTTTTGGGAGCCATAATAAGGGATAAATTTAATTAATTAAAGAAAAAACTAAAATATCAACACTTGTTGGAACTTTACCGACCCATGTGAGCTGGGCCAACTGGATTGCTTCTGGGGGCGAGGCTGTGTACCATATGAGCTGGGCGAACTGGATTGCTGCTGGGGGCGAGGCTGTGCTTCAGGGTTTGTGCGCTGCGGGTCACGTGCGCTCCATGCATTCCGTGCATGTGTGTTTGTGAACGAAGCATCGTTCGTAAAGCGAAGCAAAATTTGTTCGCAAATAGTGTTCGTAGACCGTGAGCCCGAAGCATCGTTCGTAAAGCGAAGCAAAATTTGTTCGCAAATGGTGTACGTAGACCGATTTGTTCGTGATCCGAGGTATCACTGTATTTCTTTTTTTTAATAATTCTTCTTCACTGCAATGGGTGAAGGCCCTTGATGTGAACGATCTTAAGTCCGCTTTCTTGTGTTGCCACCTATCGTTTGACCATTCGGGTATTATAACTGTGGCGCTACTCGGCTTCTTATATACCGTAGTTGTGAAGGAAAGCACTCTTATTTCTAGATCAATATCTAGAATATGTATTCTTTTATTACCTTTCTGCTTCTAAGGTTAGTTTTAGAGCATACCTCGGGAGCGTAAACAAATTAGCTAGGAGTTCTGTCTTCTCTATTCCATTCCAAATTACAAATATATCATCAAAGTACCTTAAGTATAGCTTTGTCTCACGCATAATTTCTTGCAGATTGGTTTGCTCTAGAGATCTGAGTTCAACCAGTACCATTGCAAGGGAGCTTCCAATTGGTATACCTTTCGTTTGCTAATAGAACTTATTTCTAAATCTAAAGGAGTTGTGGCAAAGCATATCGGCTAATTCTGTACATAGCCCCGCATCCATGGTTTCTCCAGGCAAGTTCTCTAAAAAGAATCTGTATAAGCATAGGCAGGTTGGAGTGATATTTATTGAAGGATAGTTTCTCAAAGTCGTAGGTTGTTAAGACTTCGTTCCCTTGCAAGGGTATTTGTTTACGTTTGTGGAGAAAGATTTCTGACGATGTAACTGTGTACAGATAGCCATTTAACTTCTGAGTGATTCACGTAGCTATTTTCTTTTCCAGATTTACGTCGGAGATCTACATTTTTCTACTATAATTCTGAAGGTCAACGGAGTTTTGTGCATTTTAATATACGCAAAGAGTCTTGGGCATGACGGGTTTGGTATTCTTTTAACTGTCATAAAGTTCGGGACGCCTTCCTTCTTTAGAAAGTTTGGATAAAGATGCGATTGATACTTTAGACAAGAAAGTGCTCAGATTTCTAAAGAAAGAAGGACTACTCACAGGAGACACCACGTCAATGTACAGGATCGGATTTAATCCCCCAAAAATATCTGATATATTAATTGCTGAAACACATATTCGAGATATAGATTGCAATACGCATCATATTTTTAGCGGTTAATAAAAATTACTATAAATTGATTAAATATCAAAAATATATATATCACAAATTTGTCAGTTAGTAAAAAAAAATCAGAAACCTATTAATTAATTGAAAAATATGTCACATATATGTTAATTAATAAAATCGAATTGGTTTCGTTAAATAATAAAACACATCATAATAATTATTAAAACATATATCAAATATCACTAATTAATAAAAATATAAATTATTTGTTAATTAATAAGACATGCATCAGAAGACGGATTAGTAAAAAATATTTTATATATCACAATTAGATTAGTGGTTAAAAATATGTCACAGTTTGACTAGTTAATAAATATATCACAAGTTGATTGCTTATTAAAAATGTATCTTTAAAAAAACCTATATAATAGATGGATTAATTATTTAATATATAATAAGAGAATTAAAATATCGCGAGTAAGAGGAACGAATTGTAATTTTTACACATTTTTGATATCTGTTGCGGGTATTCTTAAATCAACTACATAAATGTCGTTAAAAAATAAGACTGGTACGTTAGGAAAATATTTTTTAAAGGACGCTAAGACTTTGTTTTCGTTAACACACCTGCATCAAATTAGGCTAAAGAAGAGCGCAACGGATTTAAACTGATCGAATTCGGAATTATTTAGTACGTCTGCATCATTGATGAAATTTAATTTGAGAGGTTTAAATTTTGTTTCGTGCATTTCTAATATAATAGCAATTATTCGCTTACCGGTAAAGGCGACGCCGCAGTGATGGCTAGGGTTAAATCTTTGGTAATTATCTTTTATACTCGACAAAACTATGGAAGGAACGGTTAAAGAAGGGAATGAGTGTGTCTTTTTAACTGTGCTATTCATAAACCATATCGCGCATTTTATGTCTTCCTCTGCAACTGCTAAAATTTCTGACAAGCTGAAGCTGTTATGGTTGTTGGGTTTTACCTGTCCTGTAAAAATGGAAATCTTTGTATTTTTATTTGTGGATGTGAGGGAAATGATGGTAAAACGGCAAAGTGTATTTCTATCATTCCTAGGTGTAGCAATAGTTGACAGGAATGCATATTCTCGTGGTAGTGAACTAAAAGAGAAAAATAAAAGTTGCAATTATTAAAATAAGAGTTGCAAAAATAATATCAAAAAAAGTTTAAAAAATCGAACAATACTCACTCATAAATATTTTATCCCGTCGTACAGAATGAACTCGCAACAATTTCATCGCTTCACCTAAAAAATTTCTATCTTCTATGTAAAATTGAGAATATTCGCCTACGAATTTGAGATTTGGTTTCAATTAAAAACTGGCTGAAGAAGTTTTGGTTTTCGGATGGCTGTTTTTGATATTTTTGAATGGAATTTTCTGAAAAATTAACACGAAAGATATTCAATAATAATGAAATTGGCGATATATTTAAATATATAACAAAAATTAAAATATATATTAAAGTAATAGTTATATTTTAATGATAATTATTCTTTCATTTAAAATTAGTAATGTTATCTCTTTCCACCGATGGCAAACATACTTGCATTTTATTAAATCCGAGTTATTTAAATTAATGAGTATATTCATTACTATAATAGATAGATATGTTTTCTAATATATACGAAGTTTTGGATTGAAGTACTTTTGAAATTTCCATACTGGAAAAGTTTAAAAAAATAAATAAATAATTCACATATTTAGTATTGTTATGGTCATAAAGAAATATGTAAAATGGGCGTTATCTATCGCAACATAAAATAGTTACACACTCTACAATTATTAAATCTGAAATAGGTTTTAAAAATCTAATTAATAATAGTTAATAAAAAATTCTAATCACTAAATCAGAAAAAATTGGGTACGTCTTTTATAGTGGCCCCAGCGAGAAAGCGATCTAAACTTATCGCGTCCATCCTGTCGCGTCGCGGCAGAGAGAGTTTTAGATCACGTGGTTCTTTAACATAACGGAATTGTCGATTCGTATTTTATTCATCAGTCGGTGGGCAGTAAAATTCTGTTGTGCTAAAGATTCATGCCAAATAAACTATACATTAGAGAATTGAAAATTCGCCGCCCACCGACTGATGTATAAAATACGAATCGACAATTCCGTTATGCTAGGAGTTCATTTAGAGGTTAGCGACGTGACTGTATGCTATCAAGGTAGGCACGTTTTATCGACTCTTATCTGCAAAAATCTCGGATTCCGTAAAAATGCAGAAACGTTACCGATTGTTAACGTTAGACGTTATTACCACAGTACATACAGTAGCGAAGCTCCTACCAAATTTTTGCATGATAGCGATGCGCGCGCATACAATCCTAGCGATCCTAGTGGAGAAGAACTTAAAAGAAGATAATCAATCTTATTCCTGTGTAAACAGTAGTAAACTTTGAGTTTTTTGGTAAAATTGAGATTATTCTATATGCTAAAATTTACAAACAGAGAAATATCGAATTGTCACAGAAAGAGTAAATATGCAATATTTCAAAATCTTGGTTATTAAAAATATGAATTAAACTGCAGAAATTTAAAGGATCTTTTCTGATTTATAGAATTGATGAATGTTTCTTTTTTGACTTATTTGTAGGATTGATGTTTAATTTAAAGGGGCAACAACAGTTTAATATAAACAATTTCATTTTTATTTAGAATTGATGAATGTTTCTTTTTTGACTTATTTGTAGGATTGATGTTTAATTTAAAGGGGGCAACAACAGTTAAATAAAAATGAAATTGTTTATATTAAAGAAAACAATTCAAACATTAGTTATTTTCTAATCTGTAGAGAGACTGCTGCTCCTCCAAAGAAATACATTTTAATTAAAAACAAATTTTATGATTATAAAGTTATTTTATATTCGCAAATTACCCGAAATTATAAGGTTTGTAAAAAAATTGGATTTTTACAGAATGGAAAATCACTTTTTAAAATTATGTAAGAAGACAATAGCAAAACTTCTGTTTTATCAAAATATATAAGGTATATACATAAAATCTTCAAACATATTATTTTCTGAAAATATCTTTCTAATCGTACATTTTTCACACTTTTTTTACATATTTTTCCGTTCAAAAAATAAAAAATACTGCGTGCAGAAAAAGTGAATTCAGTAAGCCAACCGCCAAAAATCTTTCCAACTACCACACTAAAATTTTTTCTGGATTCACGTAATACATCAACATTTGCAAATTACGGTAATTAAAATTCAATCATAGACTTTCAAAGCAAAAAAATACGTAAAGAAATGACAGCTAAACTTTTTTCTTAGGAAATAAGTGGTTTTTTTTAACAATTTTTAAATGACAAATATTTTATATTTATCCATATTAGTAGTCTATGTGAATTCGATACAAATGAAGTTTTCCAATTGCTTGTTTGTAATTTCATTATAAAGCTACTATATATAATAAATTTGTGAGTTATTTTATAATGGAAAAAAAAAACATTTAAATAAATGCACCTTAATGATTCACTTATACCTATCATGTTGCTACACTAGTATTGAGTAAAAGATATTTTTTAAAAATCTTAAAAAATTAATGTGAAAAAATAAGCTTTTGCAAATGTCTGTACCAGTTACTTTTTAAATCTAAATTTTGATAAGGGTTGACTATTATAATTCTTGTCCTTCAACGAACATTTAGTCTCCACTGTATGATACGTAAATAAAAAAGGACAATGCTTCCTATGAATCAATTTAATAAAAAAAACTTTATCGTTTATTATAGTTACCTAGGAAGGAAGAAGTCGAAAAACGGCATTAATAATTAATATAATTAACTAACAAAATCCCCGATTTGAATAAATAACACTTTTATCAAAAATTGAATAAAGAATTTATATTTAGAAAATATTCCTATTTTAACTGCACATTAACTCTATGATGTTTAGGGTATGATAATTTATCTACTGATATGTCCTTATTAATACGAGATTTGGATCATACGTTACTACGATGATGTCATCGAATATCGACGATTTAACAGAACACTTCATTCATCTTTAATATATAAATCTATATATTCTGTATACTGAAAAATGTCGGAGTGGTAAAGAAAAATTAAGAACAAACTTTTATAATAATTAATATATTTATATACTTCTGAATTTAAAATCGTTAGTAACAGTTAAACCCATTTCAACATTCTCAAATCATCTTATTTCCTTTACGTACATTTCGATTATTATTCACTAATAGAAGCAAATCAAAATAAAATATTGTACCTTTATTTTTCTTATTTAATTGCGTTATTCGTAACCCACAATTCACTGATTCCGTCTTCATGGACGTTATAGCGATCAATCTCCACTCTTGAAGGGCTACTCTCCATAAAATACAAATATTTCGAAATTCTTTGGAAAAATTTAAAAAAAAAAACAACGGCTGCGTTCTTCACGTTGCCATCTTCTGACACTGAAGTAAGTAATCGCCCAAAAATAGCGATGCTAACATACTCAACGCTTCGTGTATACGATATATTTTATTTTATCCAACAAAATAACTATTCGTCAAGACTTTGAGAATTATTTGCAATTTTTAAAACATAATAAGAAGTATAAGATATATGGTTTAATAACAATAAAATCTTTCTGGACTAATAGTGAGAAATCAATTTCAGATTGCTACTCGAAATTAAAGAAATCATGATTTTCCCCCTCCATTTTCGTAAGAACACTGCTCTCTTAAATTCAATGAAATGATTTACATAAATTTGAATAAAGAATTTATATTTAGAAAATATTCCTATTTTAACTGCACATTAACTCTATGACGTTTACAGTATGATCATTTATCTACTGATGTTTCTTCATTAAAAAAAAAAAAACTGTAATCCGTATGAAACTATCTAAATCTGATAAAATTTTTTATTCATTAATTAACATTTATTATGTTAAAACATGTTAACGTCTATTGTTCAAAATATTTCATATCTTTCGGGCTACATTTGATTTCAATGGGCCGTGTTGTATTAATTTATACTGATTATAAGTAAATTAAATTAATGTACTATGATATCATATAAACAAATTTACTTTTATGCTTTTGTGTTCTATATGAAGACATTTATTAATTAAACGTCTTCATATAGAACACAAAAGCATATAATTATTATATCTATAATTCGGAATATTCCTCGACTATGATTATGAGCTGGATAGAGGATGGAATTCTATAACTGCAACTGTTCAATGATCTATTGTGCATCACTAATAGAATTATCCCATAAAAAATCCCTCTTTCACCCGAAATAAAGTCGTTCGGTGCAGGAAAATGCAATCTTGGAAGATTATACGTTAGCTCTGAGTTGACTACACATTCACATAATAGATAAAGAAGCTTTCATATTCTCTTTGAAATCTTATACGATTGAAATTATCGGCAATTCCAATTAAGCGAAGATGTCTTCTAAAATGGAATTCTCTGACAATCCTTACTTGATTTTTAATTGAATGGAAGCAACTGTTAAATATTCTGTAAAGATGGATTTAAAATAAGAATCTCCAATTAAGAGGTGGACCCCATTGGAGGTATCTTTCCTGACAACATGGGAGAGCTGCTGCTGGTTTGATGCAAAAATCAAATGGGTACTCAAACCAGCAGCAGGTTCAATAAAAGAACAGATAGCTCATTTCTTAGCAAGCCTATTGATCAGTTTCATTGCTATCAGAGCTATTCCTTCCTTAATTATATTTAACTATTTATAATCTTAACTATATATTTCATACGATGGGATGATCTTAATAAAAACTCTTTTTATCATTTATATATATATACTGTATATATACACACATTTAATGTACGCAATTGTGCCATTGATATCTTCAAAATTAAATATATTCATACCTAAGCTTAATGGATATGTCCTGACACTCAAAGTGAAGATACATTTGCTTTAATTCATGATTTAATAGAAACTTTATTAAATCGTGCATTAATTTTATTTAAATAATTTAATTAATTACATATTTGTATATAAATAAGTAAATTTAAATGCAATTTCAATAGTTACATCTTATTTATATATGCAAATATATACATAGATGTAATGTACACACGAAACAATTTGAAATCTGGAAATTTATTTTGTTTTGGAATTCGCACAGGTGCATTTCTCTCAGGACCTGACATGTTTTCCGAAGAAACTTTCAACAAACTCTTTCGAAAAACATTAAATCTGAAGATTTATAGATATATCATTTTCGTTTATTTTGTTTAATATATCTTAACGCAATTTTCTTATATTTACAGTCTCCATTTTTATTCTTAACGTGTTAGAGGTATGGATAAAATTGTATAACTCATTATTATTATTTTTTAATATTTAAAAGCGTATAGAATATTTAAAATTCTTGCTGTTCAATTCGCTGGAGATTAAGATACTTAAAACATGAATAATGATTATTTTTAATATTTCTCTTCTCAATAAATACTGTTGTAAATGTTTAAGAAAACATTGAAGATAGAAAAGTAAAATATTATGCAATAATTATATTTAAAACTGTGTTAGAAGAAAATATAAAAGTTTTAATATTTTACTTTTGCCACTAGAGTGCTTCTTAAACATTTATAATTTTTAAACTGTTGCCAGATGCATTAAAGAGAATTTAAATAATTACCGAAAATTGTCTTTTTTTTTGTATTTATAACGATAAAGCATTTATTATTTTTGTTTTATGTTTTTAAATATTTTTTTCCGATTCCGCAGAGAATTTTATAAATAAATTCGATTTTGAGATTAGAATCAAAATAGTTATTAAAATTTAAGCATGCCAGCTTCTACAACACTCGAATTGTCAAGTTTATGCTTTCTATAAGCAATAAAAAATCAGTTAAATAATTAACAGTTCCAAAAGAACTTTTAAATGAATTATTATATGTTTTATCATTTAAACTAAATCGATGCCATTAGCCTACTTTCCAAAGGAAAGAAGAACTTATAAGATCACCATCCTAATGTCCGTCTGTATGTCCCAACTAATAACTTTTAATAGATTTATTAGCAGACTTTCATGAAATTCTGTAGGAATGTTTTGACATAAAAGGTGACCTCATTGTTTCATCCTTTATTAAAATGGCATGCATTCAACTGTTTCAGAAACTACCTTAAATATATTTTAAAATAATTAATGAATTTTTATAAAATTTAGCAGGGTAATTAAGTCATGGAAATTGGACTTAACGATATATAAATTAATCATGTATCTTCTGGCATTTAAAAATGGTGAACATTCAAAAATATGAATTTTTCTCTTTATAACTATTTGATTAATTTTATATGAAATTAACTAGACGTGCCAAATAATTTTAGCCAATTTTTAAATAAAATTAATTAATTTTATATGTTCATCCATTTAAAACTGGCGGACATTTAAATTTTTTGGATTTAATTCTAGTGGAGATAAAATAGAATTGCTGGTTGGACTGATTTTGGGGTATGAAATAGTCCATCTTTAGATTAATGCCAGATTTTAATCTGATCCATATTTTACCATTTAAAATAACAAATATGTGTGAAAATTATGCAATATTTTTCCTTCCATAACTGCTTGTTTATTAACTCAAATTATTCAGAACTAATCTCTAAATATTTATAGTCAATACTATATTTATTTTCCTTAATTCTCTTCTAAATAAGCGTGCTAATTAAATCTCTGATAAACTATAATTAAATCAGAGAGTTTATTGAATTAAACGCGAATTAATAATTTCAGGTTAATTTTAGACATTTCCTTTTATTTTTCGATATTAGTATTTATAAAATGGCAATTTTGATAGCGGTATGTAGGTTATTTGTTGGTTGTTTCAGAAGTTTTTAACCTGGAAAAAAGAATAATACTTACTTGTTAGAACAGTTTATACACACTTGATTAATAATAACTATAATGTCGAACCAGCAGGTTTTTCTTGATCTATTTGACCTACTAGAATAAATTTTTCGTGCTTTCTAAGCACTATTTCTAGTTCATCAAAGGACAGACAAGACTTTGGTTTCGCTTGTTTCCTGTCGTGATGTCTTCTTTTTCAGAATGAATTGATTCTGATTCTAAAGTTCTTTTTATCAACGAAAGCGAAGACGGGTTTTGAACTTCTTTTTTCGTGTAACTGAATCCAAACACGTATTTCAAATTACGATCTGACACACACACACACACAAAAGAAAGTTATAAATTAAATTTTTTAAATAAAAAATAAACTTATGCCACTTATAACTTGGCATTTATTGATTTGCGTGTATATAAAAGTATAGATTGTGGCTCTGGGAATAATTAATGTTATGATCATAATTTTGAATTGGCAACAACTTAACATTGAATTACTAAGAACATAATATGAGTATAGCTTGAATAATAAAGAATGATACTCATAAATTTTCAATATTCTGTAATATTTTGTATTAAAAGTTATTTTGTGGTGAATGACAGGAATGGACACATTCTTACTTCGAACGATCGCCATTTTTTAAATAATGGCACATAGAATTTTCAAAATTAACAATAATATTCTTTAAATAATAAGAAACGATCCTGTAAAATTTATATTGTTCTGAACTGTTTACATCTTAAAATATTTTTACGAAGAAACAGATGAATGACAAAGGATAAAGTACTGTTTACGACAATTTTTCTAAAAAGAATGCTTAAAGATCTGTTTGTTTGCAAGCTGCTCCCACTCATTTTATTGTGTCATGATTAATTTATCATGTAAAGAGAATTAATCTAAAAAATATACTAAATAATAAATAAAAAATTTCAAATTTCTTCTTCAGTATCTGCTCACTCGTCAATCTGCAGAAGCTGTACAGTATTGGCATTTTATGAAACTGATTTTTAGTATTTATGACTTGAAAGGATTGTCAAGAGGTTGTGTAAAACTTCAATTTTTAGGAGACGAAGACAGAAAAATTAATCTATATAAGTGATAAACAGTTACGTGCCGATATTTTCTCTATAAAATGTTTATTTTCGGAAGTTATAATAGATGACTCTAGAGAGATATGTGATTGATCGACTATGACCCAATTCTTAAAACTTGCTACTTAAAAAGAAAGCATCCTTGTGCCCTACTTACTCATATATCCTTGGCACCTGTTAGACTACACGAAATTCGGTGTGGCAAACATCTGATTAGACAAATAGAATCCAATTTGTGAGCACGAAGAGAAGTAATCATATGATTACAATCTGTTCAGAACAGGCTGAGATACACGCCATAAATGTTCTCTATTTTTTTATTTTTCTTAGAGGCTATAAGGTTATTTTTAACAGAAAATATTTTCTTTGTTAGATATTTTTTTGAGAATTAGAATTTTTTTAATATCGGCATTATTAAAAGTTCCTTGATGGAAAATAACCCTCAAGTGTCATAAAGTATATCGACCGTAATTAGTAACCGGAAAGACAAATATTCATATTCTATAAGATTATTGCGGATGTAAGAAAAAGTAATCAGGAATAATTATCTTTAAGAAGGTACTAGAATATTTTCGTATCGGAAGTTTTTAAGATTATAACAATCTCTTGAGAATTTTTATATACGTTTTTCGTTATTGGAGTTGACATCAAAGTATAACGATGACGTGAAAAAATAACAACTGAAATTTTGAAGAAATCTAAAAAAAAAAATAATTTTTTTTAGTAACTAGGGTCTGTGATACATTGATCCACTCAACCTTTTCCATTCATCACATCCTTTGATGTTGACCACCAAGTTAGGCTATAGAAAGCTTTTATTTTTTCTCCTTTTTTTCTTGATGGTGAGCTCCTTTTTTTTCCTCACTATTTTCGCCAGCATTCTATATTAAAGTCACTCTTTATTTACGCCATTTCTCATATCTGATGAAGTATTTTTTGTTACAATGGACACTTAGGTATATAATTTACATCATAAATTGCTATCGATTGTTATGGAACATTAAATAACAGACATTAAAGAAATACAAGTATTGCTAGTTGTGAATGTTTCTTTGTTACGTTATGCATCTACAAGGATGTTGCAACAAGAGCATTCTATCGAAAAATGTAATATTGACTTATTAACGAAGAAAACAAAAGAACGATTTATGTTTTAAGTGCCATCTTGCCTCACTTATGAAACAAGAAACAACAATAGCAGAAGTCACTGAAAATAGACAATAGATGGCGCCGTAGGATGCATCCATTGTTCCCAACGAAAACAAAAATACTGTGTACTACCAAGAGAAAATGTACAAAAGAAAAAGTAAAACTAGGCTATTCGTTATAACTCATGAGTTTATTGGTAGTTTGTAGCGACGGATTCTATAAGACCCGGAAAGCTTTATTATTTGAATTATCTCTCTATCGATTTCCTTTATTTATCTGCTGCCATGTCTATTATTTGTTTCGTGGCATAAAAGAAATCGGCGAACAATTCCTTCAAATCAATCTCGACTTCCTACCAATGCAGATTGTATTCATTGTCATAAATTAGGTTTTATTAATGCGGCGATTATTGTTATATTTCCGCAAAAAAGATGAAAGTTGAATGGACCAACATGATTGAAGAAAACGACGAATCGAATGTCATATAAAAGACATTTTAATATTTAATTTTTTTAAATTTTATATCAATTTTTCTCTGAATGTTCTGATGCTGTAAGGAAATAGAGAAAATGCTATAGATTATATGTATAATAGTATTTTTTTAAGTCAACAATATATATTATAATCATGTCTTTAATATATTATTGACAAGATTTGAAAAATAATGAATGATATATGATTGAGAGATATGGATGATATATATATATATAAAACAAACTTTTTTGTATGTTATCAATATTGTGACTATCAGTTTTTATGTTATTGTAAACAGATAAAAAATTGATTGCATGTATTATTAAATTTTGGTATTATTAATATACGTAACAGGAAATTTAGTATGTCATCAATATCAAAATTTAGTTTTTTACGCATACAATCAACATCAAATTTAGTTTGTTACGTATATCATCAATTTCAAAATTTATTTTATTATGTATACATCGATATCAAAATTTAGTTTATTATATATATCATCAATATCAAAATTTAGTTTGTTACGTATATAATCAATTTCAAAATTTATTTTGTTTTGTATACATCGATATCAAAATTTAGTTTATTATATATATCATCAATATCAAAATTTAGTTTGTTACGTATATAATTAATTTCAAAATTTATTTTGTTATGTATACATCAATATCAAAATTTAGTTTGTTACGTATATCATCAATTTCAAAATTTAGTTTGTTATGTATACATCGATATCAAAATTTAGTTTATTATATACATCATCAATATCAAAATTTAGTTTGTTACGTATATAATCAATTTCAAAATTTAGTTTGTTATGTATACATCGATATTAAAATTTAGTTTGTTACGTATATCATCAATTTCAAAATTTAGTTTGTTATGTATACATCGATATCAAAATTTAGTTTATTATATATATATCATCAATATCAAAATTTAGTTTGTTACGTATATAATCAATTTCAAAATTTAGTTTGTTATGTATACATCGATATTAAAATTTAGTTTATTATATACATCATCAATATCAAAATTTAATTTTTTATACATATAAAAAACAAAATTTTGTAATATTCGATATTTACCTGATTACAATAAAAAATCTTCAATATAAAACAACTTAACAAACTAAGAATACCAAATTCTTTAAGTTGCTTCGAATCGTATAGACATAGGATTAAAAAAAGAAAATCAAATTAGATAAAACATTTTCAATAAACCAAAAACTAATTTTAAATAAATCTTTCTATGCGTTAAAATACCAAAGGAATTATCATTAATTATTCGAAGGTTTGCTGAAGTTGTTCTATGATAGATCGATAAAAATATGTGCGTATATAAGAGAGAAGAGTTATATATCAGAGATTTCTTTGCGTCATTCCTGCTTTGCTCTAAACAGTTTTTTTTTTATGTTTTAGTTGGATTATTGCTGTTGTATTGTCTTATATTTTTCTACTGACTATCGTTGATTGAAAATCTTAAGGTCTGGTATGAGAAATAGACAAGAATTCAATAATCGCATTCCGTATTATTCTCTTCTCTAATATTGTCCATTTTTTTTATTGCGATAAAGCAAAAAAATAATGATTTTTCTTACAGTTTACAATAATTCAATAAATTTTTCTATGATTAAAAAAATAATTTTAGTTTTTTTTTTATTTTAAAATGTGATTACATAGCGTTGATGTATTTTAGAAACTACCTATTGAATTTTTATATATCATCTTACATAGAAAAACCAAAAGAAGAATCAACGTTGCAGAATTTTGATATTTTTTTCTTAAAGAAAAGACTTTATAAATAAAATATTTCATATATGAATGAAGATAGTTGAAAACTCTATTGATAAAATACATTTTTATATTTTGAATTTCAAAAGCATTTCTTATCTTCTGACATGTAACTTTAATTGAAAAATATCTGATAAATAGAAGTGTAACCAAACACGAAAATAAAAGAATTTTCATTTCCCATTTTAGGTCAATAATAATTTATTCTTTGCAAAACGAAATATTGACTTGAACCCAATGAATTGAAGGCAAATTGATTCTCCAAGATAAACCTGTAAAGAAAAACACATAAAAGAACTTTCGAGAAAAAATTATAAAAGAAAAAAATTAGATGCATTAATTTTTAAAGCGCAAATAAAAAAAAAAACTTCGAGTGGAAATGATCGAATTAATAGAAACACTTAAAGGAACGGCCAAAAGTAACAAGTAATCTTTGACATCTGACCTCTACCTGATTGCTGTCATGGTGACAGAGAACATGTTGTGCTGCAGGCTTCACGAATCAGATCCAACATTCAATAAAACCGGAAGCAAGTTGCAAGAGTTAGATGATTGTTTGGGAAGTTAGGAAAAACTAGTTGGGCAAAAAAAATTCCTTGTTTCTAACTGACCACGCAATAATTAATCTATACGATTTTGTCCATATTTATCAGTCATTTTGATCATATTTATTACGTCAGCGATTTAGTTTTAATCGTATTTGGAAGTGTAGTATTGAATATCGATAAAAGTTTATTCATAAAGTCATATTTTTTTGTGAAATTATGACTTTGAGTGCGTTAAAAATGCACAGAAATGATAACTATCCATTATCTTCTCTGATGAAAGCTTCAGATCGCATTTACGATCGATCTGTTGTAAGCGTTACTATTGAACTAACGATTAAAAAAGCGTTTTTAACATTTGTAAACAATAATTTCAAATACATATAAATGGATAAAGTTGTAAAGAAGTTGTTTATTTTGCATTTCCGAAAGTAACAACGTTTTATTATTTCTTTTTATCTTCTATCGATTTTCAATTGCATGAAGTTATTTTAAACTTTGTTATTCTCGAAGATTTTTCGATAATGTTCATCGTTAAAAATAATAAAATAAATAAATAATACGAAGTAAAGATTGTATATAAGTTTGATGATGTAGAGTAACTCTAAAAATTAAATTCGTTCCATCAATGTCTGCTTTATCAGGCCAAAGTAAACATTTTTCGTTTTTCTTATATTTAATATCTCTTAATGTATTAAGTAACGCCATTAATTACTTTTCGTGAAAAAGTATCAAACCTTTGATGATGTAGAGTAACTCTAAAAATTAAATTCGTTCCATCAATGTCTGCTTTATCACGCCAAAGTAAACATTTTTCGTTTTTCTTATATTTAATATCTCTTAATATATTAAGTAACGCCATTAATTACTTTTCGTGAAAAAGTATCAAATCTATTGCGTTACAGCATTAACCGTTTTCTTATGGACATCACATACTTGCAAATTTGAGGTCGAACCAATTACTTCCGTTCGATAGGAGTCTGTTCAAATCTGGAAAGATCTAACTTAATTTTATATATCCCCAGAGCTACTAATTGATAACCACGTTAATCATCTTCGACCACGTTAAAGATTCATGCCTAGATTGTAAATAGATTTATATTATTAAACAGACGTAAGTAACTTTTAAAATTAATTTATCAAATATATTAACATTTCTGATAACGCGGGCCCGTATAATTCGAAATAAATTTAAACAGTAATCTTCTTAGTGGAAACATTCAGCATGCTAATTTAGACTTTCTCTCAAATTAATCGCGAATTATCTTATGTAATCCTCAATAAAACTGATCTAATATTAAGATTAATGCTCGAATTAAAATCGAACTGGTCGAGTTGCATAAACTATTGATTCTCTTTGCAAATTCAACAAAATCAAAACTTAATAATAAATAACGAAAATGGCAAACCACGTTAATCATCTTCGACCACGTTAAAGATTCATGCCTAGATTGTAAATAGATTTATGTTATTAAACAGACGTAAGTAACTTTTAAAATTAATTTATCAAATATATTAACATTTCTGATAACGCGGGCCCGTATAATTCGAAATAAATTTAAACAGTAATCTTCTTAGTGGAAACATTCAGCATGCTAATTTAGACTTTCTCTCAAATTAATCGCGAATTATCTTATGTAATCCTCAATAAAACTGATCTAATATTAAGATTAATGCTCGAATTAAAATCGAACTGGTCGAGATGCATAAACTATTGATTCTCTTTGCAAATTCAACAAAATCAAAACTTAATAATAAATAACTTAATAATAAAACTCAATAACTTAATAATAACGAAAATGGCAATATATATATACACTAATTTGATTTACTTAAAGCAAAAATTATTTGAGCAAAATTGCACCAAATATAGGGTATTCAGAATGTAACTGTTCACCTATATTACGATGGTATATAAAGATGCAGTTTCTGAACACACTGTATAATTTTCATAAAAACAAAATAATATGTAAACACCATTTTTTAAAATCAAAGATGCTAGCAAATAACAATTTATAATATTAAAAAATATAGAAATCGGTAGTTAATAAAACATACGATGGTATATAAAGATGCAGTTTCTGAACACACTGTATAATTTTCATAAAAACAAAAATAATATGTAAATACCATTTTTTAAAATCAAAGATGCTAGCAAATAACAATTGATAATATTAAAAAATATTATGGAAATCGGTAGTTAATAAAACAAAAAAACAAGAAAAACAACAGTAGCAGCAATTCCATCAGTCATAATTTTAAGAATTTAATTTACAAAAATGGTGTTGTTACGTACATCATCAATTTCAAAATTTAGTTTGTTACGTACATCATCAATTTCAAAATTTAGTTTGTTACGTATATCATCAATATCAAAATTTAGTTTGTTACGTATGTCATCAATTTCAGAATTTAGTTTGTTACGTATGTCATCAATTTCAGAATTTAGTTTGTTACGTATGTTATCAATATCAAAATTTAGTTTGTTACGTATATCATCAATATCAAAATTTAGTTTGTTACGTATATCATCAATATCAAAATTTAGTTTGTTACGTATGTCATCAATTTCAGAATTTAGTTTGTTTCGTATACCATACGGTAAAACGCATTTCGATTCAATTTTATATAAAAAATATTTTATTTTCGTACTTTTACTTGAATTTATAAAATATTTTAATTCATTTCTTCTTCATTAAGGTGGCTGTACTCATTAAAACATGTCGGTACAGTGCTAATACTATTATATCGAGTTAACAGTTAAATACAACTTGTATCAAACTTTCAATCTGTTGATTTTCCCAATTTAAAGTTAATTATTCAGTAATTTTACCGTTAAATTCTGGAAATTGCAACATATTTTCATCTGTAAACTTTCGCGTATTTTAATTAAGTCGTATTTATGTAAATGTGTAGTTAAAGAAACTGCAAAAAATGATGTTATTTTTTTATGCGAACAAAATCCGATGTTTTCGTCAATAGGATATAAAATTTGCAAAAGTATATTCCGCGTATCAATAACAATATTTTAGAAATATGAAAACACTTTTTTTAATAATTTTTAAATTTTTTATTTTTATTTTTTATTGTTCGGAATTGAAAATTCATTTCCTGACATTTACTGAACTTCAACGTTGACAAAATTCCTGAAGCAAAAATAGAAAGAGAGGGGAAAAATAACGTATACAAAAATTTAAAATTAAAATTTTATTTTTAATAAAAGAATTATAAATAATTGAACGAAAGAAAATGTGTGTATTAAAAGCAAAAATATAAAATAAATTATTTATATAAATATATTAAACAAAAATTTACTGTAAACATTGTAAACAATTTTTCCCATTATGCGTATGGAAATGAAATTTTATGGATCAAGTGCTGTTTAAGTGTTTTGTTTTGTCAATAAAGATTTAGGGAGAAATTTAATCGGGAAAATAAATATTTTGATAAAATTCACATTAAAAATATTACAAGCAACAAAATTTCAAAAAATAAACACAGTATTAACTAACTGAATAAATTACAATACATTTAGCGTTAAAAATGATAATTTGATTAAATTCACGAAGAAACTTATTTTAAATGCTAAAGAACTAGATAATTTTTAGCATTAAATTATTTTTGAAAATTTTAAATATTTAATATGTATTTGTTAATATATTAGCCTATGCCTTGATTATAAATGCGTTTTTAATTATTATTATTTTTTTCCTTTTATAAAGCTTTAATTATTCAGATCATAAATCAAAGCACTGTCCCACATGTCAAGTAATAGGGCAATATATAGTAAACTCTTGTTAATATATTAGCCTATGCCTTGATTATAAATGCGTTTTTAATTATTATTATTTTTTCCTTTTATAAAGGTTTAATTATTCAGATCATAAATCAAAGCACTGTCCCACGTGTCAAGTAATAGGGAAATATATAGTAAACCCTTTATAGACGTGGGTGTGCGATTCTAAAAAATTGCCATGCATAGTATACGGAAGATTTATTCTTGTGGGAAAACACAAATTTAGTTCCTCTATCAAAATATTCAAAAAACTCGGAAGAAAATATTATTGTAGGAAAGCAATGTTAAAATCTGTTATATTGCAGTTTTTATTCATATAAAAGAATAAAATGGATGGAGCAAATAATAACAATAACAATTTTGTCATCTTGATTCTTTACTAAAGATAGAATCTCTATTTATACTTTATTTATTTATTTTTAAATTATAGCATAGTCTATGTTACGAGAAAAAAATATAGCGTAATATTGCATCGTGTCTTTTTGAAATAAATTTAATTCGGATAAAAATAATAAGCTGGAAATAACGGAAATCTCTTACAAGATAATATGAAAGGTTAGTTTACTAAACGTATTTACTACGCTCTTTAACCGCGATTATCTAATCTGATGGAAGCCCTGTTATGGTCAATGAACTAGTATAGATCCAATATATATCAGGTCATCCCAAAAGTAATGCCGCTTTTAACGTTAAATTTTGAAAGGATATAAAAGACAAATCACTTGATAATTTGATCATGTATATATTCTCCGTTTGAATCAATAAGTCTCTGCGAAAGCTTTAAAAATTCATGTTTGAACAAAGTATAGTATGAAAAAGACATTACTTTTAGGATGGCTTGATATTAAGACAATTATGGCTGTTCTCTATGAAACCATTTATGTTTTGACGATTTTCTAATGGCTGCATTATAAATTCATAATAATGTATGTAAGTCTATATTTGCATATGTAAAAATAGGAGCAAGTGTAAAAAATATCCATTATCTTTACTTAGTTTCAAGACAGATAAACAGTTCAATATAAATTAATTATCCGATACATGTCAGAATTGATTTTATGAAATTTTGTATTTTATATTTATTGATTTCGTGTTCTTCGAAATCTGTCTAGCCAGAATGGTGTTGTTTGTGAAAATCAATTATAAAACTTCAGTATTTCTAAACTTAACTCGATGCTTCACAATCAATTGAAATACAATGTAAAGGCTCTAATCTACCTACGCGAAGATATTATTTAATTATTCTATAAAAATAATTTAATGAAAATGCTTTTTAAGTATTTTTAAAAGTATATTAAATTCAGTAGTTTTAAGTGAATTGTTGATGCAGAAACTATTTAATTAATAGCCATATTCAAAATATTAAACTAAGAAAAAAATTTTAATTTTCTGATTAAATAGGTAGCATTTTTTATTAAATTTTAAATTTTTATTAGAACTTCTGATGATATTTTTTTTATCTTATCAAATTAAAATGATGAAATTAAATTTTTGTTAACATGAGTTTTTACGTTATGAGTTTAGCTGATTCATTAATAACGATTTAATTTTTTCAGGTATTCACATCATAGGATAAAAAATTTTATTCATTTATAACTATTTGATATTTTTGTTCTTCATTAAAATCATAAAAATTATTAGAAACGATGCAATCATTGAAATATTTCAATGATACGATTCGATTGCAATACAATAAGAATCAATTATAAAAATAATTAACTTTAAAAAATTTCTTTCTTCAAGAATGCATTGGATGGAATAAAATACAGAAAAATATTCTATGATATGAGCCAACCTTGAAGAATTACAAATTTGATTCGAAGAAATATGACTACATAAGAAAATTCATTATGAATTCGCTCTGAAAATAAAATTTATCACAGTAGCATTTTGAAAAAAATACTACTAGTAGATGAACTTTTTCTTTTATCAATTATAGATGCTTGTAATATATTTAACGTGAAAAAATAATTTGATTTCTTGTATGCATTGAATGAAAATTCGTGTGAAACAACTGATTAGATTAAGCCGCCATATCCTCATAGGATATTCTGTATCTGGCGGCTGCACTTATAGAGCCCATCGCAGGCTGGCCAACATCCATGATGGGATTAACCTGATGGGCCCGGACCCCTTCTGGAAAACTGGAGGTGTGAGACCCGGATCCTCTAGGATGGTAAGTCAAAGCTTTACCACGCGGTCCTCCAGCCGACACTGATATTACTGATTAAAATTTTTATTTTACTCCATTTTTCAGTTGTTGGTTACTAACTGGATGATTTTACGAAGCCCATCATGTGCTACCATCATCTGTGATGAAATTGGCCGAATAATTGAAGAATGAATATCGACGAATCGAGCTTGGATCCCCTAACAAAATCTGAAATCGATTCCAGATCTTTCAAATAGAATGTAGAATGATTTATCATATTGATAACGGGCTAATTTGCATCGATCTGTAAACATAATTAGATCCTAGGCATTTTTAACAGTTAAATAAACTAAAAATACAAATATTGCTGTTACACCAACCATAACAAAATTATATTTTCAATAGCATTCTATACAAGTAATAGATATTTCCCACCAACTATAAATAGAATATTTTCTTATTAAATTTATCATTTTCAATAATTCATTTTACAAAAACGTTTCCACAGTTTCCTGTAATTCGATATAATTATATTAATAGCGAATGACTAGCAAACAAATAAAGATTCATTCTAAAATCTTCAAAGTTTTCAACGGTTTCCACATCTCGTTTTTATTACTGCCACTCAGAAACCACCTGATTTGTGACATACCATTTGCGTGCATGATACAGTGCACTTCTCTTTTACTGATGAAAATATTGTAGTTAGTTCATGCTACACGCTTAATTTAACACATCACAGCTGTATCATTATCAACTCTCGAGTGCTGTTAGTGTGATACAGCTGCGACGTTTCGAACTGCGGGTTTAGGAAGTGGTTATTTAAACGAGGCCACCGCTATTTATAGAAGAAATTCATTACGAAAATAAATGCTAAATTATGAACAAAAATTTTTAAATTCGGAAGAAAGTTTTAAAATGATTATTTTTGTGGAAAAAAATAATTATCTCATTAAAATAATGATTTCAAACTAAAAAATATCCTTGTGTTTTTCTATCAAAATGTATAGAAATGAAAGGTATATATGATTCCATTTTTTTTTTTTTTGAAGAGAGAGAAAGTTTTGTCAAAAATTATATCATAAATTCTTTCCATACAGGACAGACATGGAAAGTTCATGATGTATTGGAGAAGATATTGGTTATCCACAATTTCCAATAGATATAAGTGGAGATTTACTGAGATTAGAGGTGAAGAAAAAAGATTTCAAAAATCCTTTCCAGAGATGAATTCTTGATATTGTATATATCATTGAAATATCTTTAAAGTACTTTTTTATATATATATAAATTTTATTTGAAATTTAAATAATACTCAAAAAATCAATTTTATGTTAAATTTCGATATATATATACATAAAAAGAGCCATTTTATATACGTAATTTATTGGATCAAATTGTTTATCATATTATTTCCATATTGATCTTTACCTGTCATCACTACTCTGTTGAAGTAAAACCGATTATTTTCGCATTTTAATCGTTATATCATTAAAAAATGGTGGATAAGTATAAAATTAATTGCTTAAATAATTATTCTAACAAACAAGAAAAAGCAGAAGACGGCATACGATATCGGTCTCGGCATTCCTGCTGAACCG
Organism: Olivierus martensii; assembly: GCA_000484575.1. Taxonomy (NCBI): domain Eukaryota; kingdom Metazoa; phylum Arthropoda; class Arachnida; order Scorpiones; family Buthidae; genus Olivierus; species Olivierus martensii. The sequence continues at coordinate 13,940 of AYEL01074767.1, read as the reverse complement.
CTCTTCCGATCTAAAAAAAAAAAAACAATTTTTTAATTATTTTTTCGTTGGCATTTAAGTTTTCTTTAAGATATCATTATAATATATTCAAGTTAAGAAAAAGTAATTAAAAATTGAAAACAGTAATTAAAAGAACTTTCGAATTTTTTTTAATGATTATTCTTTATATTTATTAAATGTAAAAGTCATTAATTAATATCGACAATTTTAATTATACTTAAAAATCAATTTTATTATTATTATTTTTACCACAATTTTGCAGAATTTCTATTTGTTACTATATTGCTCCATTTATTGCCAAAATAAATCTACTGTGAAAACGTGCAAGTGACTCCTTCTAGTGAGGAAATTCGAAACTAAATTTTGTTTATCTCAGTCGATTTCTCAGAAACCACAAAAAAGTCAACAATTCCATTTTCTCATTTTAATTTTGCTTATAATGAATGCTTATTTATCATTTATAATTAATGATTCTTGCTTCTTCGATTTCTATTGTATCTCAAGATTATTTACGTGGAGGAGAATAAAGTTAACATGCTGGTTAATTAATTCAGAAATTTCTGCTATGATTATCCTCTTCTCAAAAAAAAAATTTGGGATAATTATAAACATAATATAAAATTTATAGATTATTATGCATCGTTTATCTTTAAAAAAACATGCTTGGAAGGATAATTATTCGTTGTTTCTCAAAGTAAAGTACAGTATATAATAGCATAATTATCCGGTTAAAAATGGCGCATAATCGTTTATCTTTAAAAAAACATGCTTGGAAGGATAATTATTCGTTGTTTCTCAAAGTAAAGTATAGTATATAATAGCATAATTATCCGGTTAAAAATGGCGCATAATTGAAAATACGCAAAAATTATGTAAATTGTTGTCATCAATAACTCATTTTGTGCTTCTAAATTAATAAACCGTACTTAACGATACTTCACTCACGTTTTATGTGCTAACATAAATTGAGAAACGAAAAATCGCATCTGGCCACTTCAGCGATCGCGTTATGATCTAGTTTATCTTATCTACAGATAGAAATTTCGTTCGAAAAGTTATGGATACGATACTACAACCTATACGAATATGATATATTGATATAGAAGAAAATACTTTCATAAAAATACTTTCAATTTATATTTAGAATTTTTATCGTCTCCTTTTCCGGAATCTTGGAGTTGATACCTAACTTGATAAAAATTTCTGTCAATCTCCCGAGATAAAAATTCAAAAATTTTTTATTATTTTTCTAGAATTTATTTTCGTGTTTATAGACATAAAAATCGAGGAAAATAATAATAACAAAGGCATAAAATTATTATTTCTGTCAGCGATCGCACTACAGAAGTTATTCTTTCGAGCAATATTCTGACAATAAATAATTATACGTTGATCAAAAGAAAGAAGAAGCTATACTGGATTGCATTTAATATTTGTATAATGAGTCTATATCGGTTTTATTTTTAAATATTTTGTAATTCAATTTTGCTGCTGTTCTCTAGAAAAATATTATATAAGCTTTCTCCATTGTAAACGATAAAGTAAGAGATGTTGAAAACAGAAATTTTATTCTTCTTTCCAAATAAATAATGTTTTCGATTTATCTTACTTCATCATTTAATAATGGCATCACTCCTAGCAAGTTTAAAACCAATAATTTAATAATTGGAGGAAATTATCTCAATATATATCTCAAATTAACTAAATCAACAACATAATGACATCATTGCTTATGAATTAAGTTAAATACTGATTATCTTCTCGTATAAAAATAAAATTAGCATCATTATTTCCCAACGTTATGTTAGACTTCGTATCAAACACTTGTAACCATCATAGTTACTAATATTGCTGCTATTTACAATTATAGTAGCGCTGCTACACTCGTAAATGCTAGCAATGTATTAGTAACTTACGGTAATTACAAATGTAGTAGTTTTGGCATCTACACTTGTAAATACTAGCGTTACTACACTTATAAATACCAACAATATTAGTACTATGCTTTATTTGATTATACGTAAATCAAACACTTGTAATTACCGTATTTACAACTATAATAGGGCTATTACACTTGTAAATACCAGCATTGTTAGTAACTGTGGTAATTAAAGTGTTTGATTTGCTGGTGTTTACAAATGTAGCATAAATAGTGTATTACAAATGTAATAGTTTGTATGTTTACAAATGTATTACCAGCGATCGAGTGTAGTAGTGCTGATATTTACATTTCTAAATACCAGCACTACTATACTACTACACACTTATCACTATTTACACTTGTAATATCATCACTACTACACTAATATTCAGTACTGCTGATATTTATCACTTGTACCAACACTACTACTCCTGTGATCGACACCATGTATTAATGGCAATCCAGTGTAGTAGTGCTGGTATTTATCACTTGTAAATACCAACACTATTACACTATTACACACATATCACTATTTACGCTTGTAATATCATCACTACTACACTAATATTCAGTAGTGCTGGTATTTACAAGTATAAATACCAGCAATGTAACTAACTATGGTAATTACAAGTGTTTGATTTGCTAGTATTTACAAATGTAGCAGCATATAATGTTGTACTACAAATGTAGTAGTGTTTTACAAATATAGTAGTTTTGTATGTTTACAAATGTATTACCAGCGATTGTGTGCATAGACTACACACTTATCACTATTTACACTTGTAATATCATCACTACTACACTAATATTCAGTAGTGCTGATATTTATCACTTGTACCAGCACTACTACTCCTGTGATCGACACCATGTATTAATAGCAATCCAGTGTAGTAGTGCTGGTATTTATCACTTGTAAATACCAACACTATTACACTATTACACACATATCACTATTTACGCTTGTAATATCATCACTACTACACTAATATTCAGTAGTGCTGGTATTTACAAGTATAAATACCAGCAATGTAACTAACTATGGTAATTACAAGTGTTTAATTTGCTAGTATTTACAAATGTAGCAGCATAAAATGTTGTACTACAAATGTAGTAGTGTTTTACAAATATAGTAGTTTTGTATGTTTACAAATGTATTACCAGCGATCGAGTGCATAGTGCTGATATTTACGAGTGCAGTAGTGCACTACTACACTCGTAAATACCAGCAATTTAGTAACTATAGCAAATACAAGTGCTTGATTTGATTATATGTATTAGTTAGGCTATTTACGAGTGTAGTAGTGCACTACTACACTCGTAAATACCAGCAATTTAGTAACTATGGCAATTACAAGTGCTTGATTTGATTATATGTATTAGTTAGGCCTATAGTTAACAATATATGTTATACTTATGTATTGAAAGATTAAACGAGGGTAATCAATTATTTTAGTTCTCATTTGCATGCATTATAGAAAATATTTCATAATAAAGTGAGGAAGAATTTCAATTACATGTTCAACAGTTTCGCGAATAAAACAACTTGATAAATTATACGACGCATCACTTTTGAGACGACGTAGCTATAAATGGAAACATGCAGGGACTGATTTAGGCATGGTGTTTATGGGCTGCAGTCCATGGCCCCGTTTCAATCAAAGGGCCCCCCTTCGTAGTCAAAAAAAAATAAAAATAAAGAAACAATTTAAATTAAAAATTTAAGAAAAAATAAATTATCTAGATACGAAAAAATTTTGTATAAAGTTTAAATCGTTGGTTTGCAACATTATTGGAATTGAATAAAGTATCAAATATCAATGTTTTAAATGATGGTAATTAATAAATACGGCTCTGTCGATTAGTCGGTAAAATCAAAATATACTTCGTCATTTGTCAATTATGCAAATAATGTGGTGATGTCGGAATGGGAGTGCAAACCTAGATCTTCTAAAGCGTGGTAGTTTAGCGTAGCTCTCACTGTAGGGTTATTTTGGGTTAGTTTAGTAGGCCACCAAACAGTGTTAGTCCAGGGCCCCCAAAGTTAACGGTCCACCTCTGGAAATATATAGCATGTTTTTCATAATTGCCAGAAAACATTTCGTAAAAGGATTAGAGAATTCCAATAAATAAAGAATATCATTTTATTATTTTAGATAAGCTGTTATATAAATAATTATTCGAAGCAAGTATAATGACATTATTCAAACGAAAAAAAAAAATGGAAATTTTTATTGGTGGTTTAAAAAGAGGTTACCACTTAGTTTGTAATAATTGAATCGATTTAAAACATGAATTTTCATCTTTCTGTTTCGTCTTATTTTCCAATATGAAGTTATTGAGCAGTAAATAATTTCAGAGCCCATTGCAAGATCTGTTTCCATTTTCATCAGATAATATTAAATAGGGGTATTCAAGTGTTCTATTTGGCTACACATCTCTGGTGAGGTTGACTATTAAGGTGAAAAACGGGATAAAACGAGTCGGCCCTGGATATTTCTGAAAACAATATGAAAGTAATGAACCTGGAAATTGAAGCCGGAATCTCCAAATGGATCTGGCTACCTCATGATGTTAGTTTCCGCTTGGTTAAGTGTTCGTTTATCATCTGTAAACGAACCAATATCTAGATTTATGATTGTGTCAAGCAGGAGGTGAAGGATAAGATTAGCATTTGTGATCGGAACTTGTAAAAAATTGGAATAGATTTCGGATCCTTCAGATAATAGAAGAAAATTTTATCATGCTTCAAGCTGTCTGATTTGCTAAAATGTTTATTGCTGCTCCATCCGCTTTTTTTAAAAAAAAGGTTGCAAATAAAATTTTTCCTCTTTGATGTATGTATATCTTTATCATGCTTCAAGCTGTCTGATTTGCTAAAATGTTTATTGCTGCTCCATCCGCTTTTAAAAAAAAAAGGTTGCAAATAAAATTTTTCCTCTTTGATGTATATTTGCAAGCATAGATTTAATACAAGTCATAGAAAACTGTTATGGTTCTATTATGCATTCTATCTGATGAAAAACCTAATGATCATCGCATGTATTTCGTACATCTCTAATAATTTTAATAAATTAGAAAATCACAAAGTGATTATCTGTGGCTCCTTTAGAACATTGGATTTACTCTTATAGCGATCACTAGTTGATTGTCTGACTTTTATTAGTTACAGAAAAATTTCCTTACTGAAGTATAAATTTTCATTTCCTATATTTTGCTTTATGGAAACTCGAAATAGCAAAAATTTACTTATACGATTTCTAAGAAATTACTATCTGATTTTTAAAATTTTACATGTTAAACATAAAATTCTTTAAATAGTCTGTAAAAAACATCAATGTTCATTTATTTGAAAAATCCAATGTGTCACAGGATAATATCCTTTAAACTGTTTTCTATCTAGTAAAATATCCTTAGTAGTTAATATTTATAGTTAATATGATGATAGTACAGTATCTGATTGCCCTACAGCTCTAACAGCTAACGCTTAATTTAGTTGCATCTGTTGTTATTATCCATCTTGTGAAATGAATAATAGAGAAGTGTTTATTAAGCCATTTCTACAAAAATTAAAAATAATGCAACTTTTTAATTTGGTAACACTTTGAAACACACTACAAATTAAATAATAAATCAGAAAAGCTAAACAAGAAATTAGAGAAAGGTAGAATTTTTAGATACTTCGTAATATATTTGTTAAGAACACCTGTTTCTGTCATTATTTTTGTCGCTACATAAGTCGATTCCCACTGGATGGATATGAAATTCGGGTTCTTCAAGAGAAATCTATTGGGGTAAATTCGATTTTGTTCAAAATCAGATATATAGTTTAGTCTAGCAGGAGTCTAGTCAATTGAATTTCTACTTCAGTAACTGTTATAATAATTCTGTTTCATTATAACAGAGTAAAAATATAACAATGGGCATCATTACAACAGCTTGAAAAATTGAATCACATTCGTATTCGATTTTAACATGATATATTAAAAATAATTATTATGTTAATCAAAAGGTTGTATAATTCTTTTCTGATAAAAATAACAATATTTTTGCGACAACTTTTCACAAATATTGATAGCAAGTACGTTGTACGCGCATTAAAAATATAACTTGTTTAACGTCAACAAAATAACCATCAGCAATAAACAATTATAGTTTTCTCATCCTTCGTCTTGACATAAAAAAAATCATATTTTTTTTTCTTCTCTATTATGTGCCACGCTTGTTCTCCAACGTTGAATTGCTGCATTTGCAACTTTAATTCTCTCATGTCTCACAAATTTGCAATTTAAAATATTCTAATCATTTAAATGAAGCAATGCAGTTTAGTAATAAAATTTAATAAATTGCAAAGTACGTGTATTTATTTATTTTTATTATTTTTTTCGGTATTTTGAATAATAGTTAAATTTACACTGATTTGTTTATCTGTAATGCGATAATAACTAACAGGAATTTTCCACAATTGTATAATACATTATTTAAATGCCAACTTATCTTCCTGCTCCCACTTGTGACTTTAGAAAAACTGTCCTTAGAAACAGCAAGAAAGGGCACTTTAACTTAAACCATTTGTAAAAATAGATTTTTTTTTTGTCACCTTCATTTTAATCTAAGTATCAACATTAATCATTTATAAATTAAATGCTTACTAAAAATTTTGCCACAAATTATATTTAATGTGGTATTCATGATTGAACCACGATCACAACACCTGTCTAACCATAGTGGATCAGCTAAATAATTATAGGATGGTGATCAAAAGATGCTATGTATACCACAGGGGGAAGAATCTGGTAGTGTAGCACATGAAAACCATTTGAAATCCTCCAAATTATAGTTTATCATACTTCCATATGGTTATCTTGCAATTATTGAAAATCAGTTCAAACACCACCTACATAATTAATGAAACCAAAAATCAAGCCAACTAATAAAATATGAGTTATATATATATTTAAATAATTACTATCTGATTATTTATTAAGATTAATTTAATAATTTTACTAAGTATCATAATTATATATATACGATGTATTTAAAATAATAAATTTTGTTTAATATTCGAGAACATGTACCAAGAATGCCATTGATGGAATACACAATGGAATTTGGTCCGTGAGTCATGTACAGATGATAAAACATTTCTGTGCGTGCTTATTGTGAATTTCACTACATTCATGCAAACTGATAATAAATGAATCAGAAAATTAATTATTTAAATAAGTAAAGTCGTGATATTACTAATTAATAAATGAAATATCGCTTTGGTAGTTTCTGTTTCCACGTATTCTTTCTTTATTAATGAAATTTTTAATCCGGTTTGGTTTCGTGTTACAACTAATTTTATTTACGAAATAAAATATAATCTCTCTTGTTTTATTCTTGTCAGAAAGTGGCTTTTCTTTGATGTTTATGCTGAATTGACAGTTTAATAATGTGAAAAATATAAATCATAAATGATCAACTGTTTCTACTATTTTTTATTTTTTATTAAAATAACCAAAGCATGATAGATGTTTTGGATATTATTGTTGTTATATGGCAATTTTCTCTTTTAAAAATTAGTTTTTTTAAAGATAATTAAAAAAATCGTAATTTTAAATATTTTCTGTTTACTTTTTAAAAAATTACATCATTCAATAATATTTTTCTTTTCTATCTTAACGAAACAAACTTTAAAGTTCTCGTTATGAGATAACATTGTTCCTGTGTGACGATTGAAACCTAATATGAGATTTTAAGCTTACATAGGAGCTCTGATATCTGGAGTTGTATTAAATCTGATATTTAAATTTATTATTAAATTTTTTAATTTTTTATGAGATTTATAAATTTCAGAAATTTAAAATGACTTTAACATGATATAAGCAAACATTCTATTGAAATAACATTCCATAGTCATAAATAACGAATGCGTATGGACAGCATATTCTTTATTTATGATCATAGAATATGACATTAGTAAAAATTTTATGTAATATTTTTTAAATTACAGAATAATGAAGTTACCATGCAACAACAACTTTTCATATAAGGCAATGTACCGCGTGCAAGCGACACGACGCGATGATATGCAAAGCGATACTACAAACTCGATGCTTCGTTATGCTAGATTACGATCGACGACAGTCTGTCCCACGAGAAGTACTTCTTTAGCGTTTATATTGAAATATTGTCCCATTATTTAACCACTAAATGCCGATAATGATAATTTTTATCTCTCACGTTCCATAATACAGGATGTTTTATGAATTTCGCTTGTTAAATCTCTGAATCGAACACGATAACCATGATAATTTGCCTCTGTTGCTTCAGAAGACTACTATATTTGTCGTTTAGCTACAGGGAGCATATTACGCGGCGCTACACACGATGTGTCGACGTTCAGCGACAGAAAACAAACCTATATCTATAGGTTTGTTTTCTGTCGCTCATAGTATCGTATCGTACAGCATCGCGCGGCTCGCACATGGCGGCGACGCGACGCTGCCGCCGCGTTACCGCCATGTCAAATATCAGCACAAAAACGGCAGGACTAGTGCAAATCCTATTGATTTTATGCTGATATTTGGCTTATTAAATGTTTATGGTAAGATGGAAATAAGAAAGAGAACATTTTATATTTTTCAGATACTAATGATTATCATTCGAACATTATATACTTCTGCAAATATCTAACGGCAATTATAAAAATATTGGCAAAAGATAAAAAAAAATTATTAAAGAAGATTTTTGAATGGAGCAAAATAACAATTCTTATATTATTAATATAATTTTAAAGGTTCTGAAATGCAATTTTTTATTCCAATAATTTTAAGATCGAATTTACCAGAATAAAAAATTTCTTTCAGATGTAAAAAAGCATCTAAAAGTCTAATTAAACAACAACTATATTTGCTGTTTAATAATTAAATAACTTTAACTGCTGGTATATAACAAAACAATCAATAAAAATACTTTAAATAATATTAATTTATTAGTACAGAATTAATATTTAATTGTAAACAGTTGTCAAAACATTCATGAAACGTCTTACTAAATAATATCACAAACGTCGTATTGAAGACAACAATTGCTATTATTAATTATATTATAACTTAATTATTTTAAATTAATTCGATATAATTTTTGCTTAATTAATATTTATATTTTTTCATAAATCAAGTTTGTGATTTGTTGCATTTAACTCAAATTATGTACCTTCTGAAATTAGTATATTAAATTTATTTTAATTAGGTTTATATATTTATTATAAATTTAATTAATACAAAATATTATATTTGGGAAAATTTATTTGGGAGTTTAATAAGCAACAATTACATGCCAAGAATTCATGAAACTTATCAAGAGGAAACATAAATTGGATTTAATTTTCTCTTCTTTTTTTTTTTTAATGGAGTTGTTTAAACTGATAAAATTTGGAAGGTTGTAAGAATTCGGTATCTGGATAACTTTATTTTTGTATAACATAAAATCACATTTAAATAAATTTAGTTAATTATTTAACAAGATTTTAAACGTTAGATGCACAGGAATAGAAGCAATTAAATCACGTTTAATATAATTTACATTTAATTCTAACGTTTTTAAGTAACTGCGGAAGTGAGTGTCTAGTAATTAAAAAAACTCGATATCAATTAAGTCTTAATTGCGCTTATTTTTAACCGTTAATTGAATAATAAAACGAGAATCACATTTTACAAGATAATGAAGAATTTTCTTGTAGAACTGTGGTTCCCAACGTGATTCGCACGCCCTACAAAGGGAAAATTTGATTTTTAAGGGGGCAGTTCGAGAATGAGTTATTAACAGTGAATTTTTTGCATTTCGTATGGTTTAAGGGGCCTCATATATAGCATATAAATATATATATTGTGACGCATACATTTTAAAAATTAAAATCAGAATGTAAAGGGCAGTCAGCTGGTGACAATGGAGAGGGGGGGAAAGCCCGCTAATAGAGAGGAATGGTGAGAGGGAGGTAAAGGTTTAGATTACCTTCACTTCTTATCTGTCCATTGTAACCAGCTGAATGCCGTATACATTCTGATTAAGATAAGTCTGGCGATATTTTAGAAGAAAGTAAAAAAGTATTTAGTGTGCGCACGCAATTATTATTATTGAAGGACCTTGATACATATCACTTCATATTATTATTATTAAAACAATTTTTTAGTGATTTCTTTCTCAGAACTTCAACTGTCCTTTCGTTCTTTTATTTTCCTCTTTCATGGATGCCATGATCTTTGGAAGCTTGTTTAGACCAAGTTAATGGCTTTTTAGGCTTCCTCCGTGTGAATAGGAGTTCATTTTTTGAAAAATAAAAATTATATGTCACAGGGGTAGAGGGGGAATCAGGATTTTAGAGATGTTTACGTGGGGCATGGCCAAGAAAGGTTGGTAACCACTGTTGTAGAACAACATAAAATTATATCGATTTGCACAACTGTAAACAACTCAGCTTGAGAAACTTGTATAAATTATGAAATCGGTAGAAAAAATTATAATTATAGATAAATCTGTTAATTACCATTCAACATAATTGAGTTTAATCTTAATTTCTAACTCTCAAGTGCCTAATTTTTAAGTGTAATAAGATAATTTGTAACTACAGCATTCTTTAAACGAGCAATCAATGATAATTCCCTTGGCACTGTATCACCAAGAACTATTTAAATTAAAAATTCATCACTCATTTCGAAAACTATAAAGAATATGCCTATAAAATTAAATTAAATATTTTATACTATACAATATTTTTAAGTAAAGTAATATAATATCGAACGTATCGCATAGATTAAATGAATATTTTAAAAACAAGAATAACAATTACGTCTAATTTTCTGGAGGCAAATTAAAGAAAAAAAATGTGAAAAAACCACACGATTATTTCAAATATTAATTTTTATTGTTTTGCTTTAGGCACTTTTTATCCAATTTTCACAAAAATGGCTTTATATATTCACTCTGTTCTTTTATTAGTTATTTGTCGGCAAAATATCGAGCTTATGATTAATCTGCATACTTTAGATTTCTTGTACAAATTCGACAGCATAGAATTAATAAAATAAAATAACTTACAATTAAACAAAATTAGAATAAAGTTCGTTTTTGAGATATTTTTTAAATATACTAAAAGATATAAAAGAGCGATTGTGAAAGAACATTTTTATTAACATATTTTCCACAGATAAGTATGATTAATAAAAATGATCTTCCAGAAAAAAATGAAGATGGTGATATTTTTTTTCTAACCCATCAAAAACCATTTCTGTTGATGAAATGGAGATGGGTTTTTGATGGGTTAGAAAAAAAATAAAATTTATTGAAAATTTATGAGATCACCATGCTGTCTGTTGTCAATCCATTAACTAATAATATTTGAACTAAATAGCAAATTTGGTAATCATGTTCTGCGCTGATAGATCATCTTGATCTACATTATTGTACTCTAGCTGCAACCATTTAAAAATAGCAGACAGCTTAAATTTCAAAAGTTTCTAATCCATTCACTAATAATATTTGAACTAAATAGCAAATTTGGTAATCATGTTCTGCGCTTATAGATCATCTTGATCTACATTATTGTACTCTAGCTGCAACGATTTAAAAATAGCAGACAGCTTAAATTTCAAAAGTTTTTCTCTGATAACTTTTGAACTACTGTATTTGATTGATTTTTATAAAATTTAATATTAGTCAGTCCATTAAAATCGAATTTTAAAGGATATATTAATTAGTCCTGTAGTTTCACCCATTTAAAAATGAACAACAATCAATCTTTTGAGGTTACTCTGTAATAAAGATGACAGAGCTATGAGTGATGTAATAAAAGATAACAGAGTGACCAGGTTATCCCGTATATTTATTAAGATTTTTATTTTATATTCTTGACACAAGATGGCGGTAAGTGTTAAAACAGGAGTAACATATGGCTGATATGCATTGATCAAACTACTTATTTCGTAAAATATTGTATAACAGAAACTTTTTAAAATTGATATAATATTACATATATGTGAAAAACTATTTCAAAAATACAGTAGTGACTATTTAAATTTTAAATTGCGTCATACTAATTATCTAGAGATCTCAAAATTAATAAATATTAATAATACGGAACAACCCTTAAATGTTTACATGTTTAGTCATTGAGATATTTTGCGTATGACAAACAGAGAGTGCATGAAATTATATTTTATATTATAAATTAATCAAAATTTATAATATTTTATAATACTATAATTTATTTTTCTGCATCGGAGATAATCTGAATGATAACTAACAGTAGACTGGCATAATCAACGATTTGGCATTCATCTTCTTTCAAATTCTTTCTGATGCTGAATAATGCTTTCATTTTTCTTGCCAGATGTCTATGTAGATGAATAATTTTTCGTTTATGTTCCTTCCAGAGCTTATTCTGTTTGCTTTAATTTTAATAAGCTTTCAAATTTCTATTTTGAAATTCAAGAATCTTAAAGATTAACTCTGAAACATATCCTTATGATAAAACCAAGTTTGCATATTTTTTTAAATAGATAAATGTTCTTTGAAAATTTTATTATACGGTGGTTAAAATTGAGAATCGGATAATATATGCTTAAATAATTTTGTTAGATATTATTGGATTATCGTGTGATTATCGTGTGATTATCGTTAGATATTATTGGATTATATACGGTGGTTAAAATTGAGAATCGGATAATATATGCTTAAATAATTTTGTTAGATATTATTGGATTATCTAGAAATTCTGATAATAGTGTTTTTGAACATGAAGAAACTGCAGAATCAGTTGGAAGATTGAGCTTCGTTTGGAATCACTCATCTAAGGTTATCCAATGATTCTACAGTTCCATGAGTTGTATGTGCAAATTGCCTATGCTAAGGAATGAAAATTTGAAAATTCCTAAGCTAATTCTGATAATAGTGTTTTTGAACATGAAGAAACTGCAGAATCAGTTGGAAGATTGAGCTTCATTTGGAATCACTCACCTAAGGTTATCCAATGATTCCACAGTTCCATGAGTTGTATGTGCAAATTGCCTACGCTAAGGAATGAAAATTTGAAAATTCCTAAGCTAGATTATTATAATTAAAATATTTTAATTTATAGAGCAAATTTAGGATAAAGTTTATTATAAATTTAGTAGGAAGATCATTCCATTCAAAATATTTTCAATATCATATATTTTTTTTTTTAATCTCATGCTTTCAGCTGTTATGCCAAAATAATGGACGCTCAAATTTTCTCATAGATACGAAAGTTGTACCAATAAACGTAAGATCCTGATACTTTATTTGCTGATAAATCTTCAAAAAAAGAACTTTTTTTCGAAATTTCTTAAATATTAGGCATAAACAAACATACTATTCGATAACATACAGTTATTTAATGTATAAACGGAATTAATTATTCCGTTTTCGTTCATATAAAGTTTGATTCTGATGTTAATCTTATATAATTAAATGTAAATAATTATATAATTACATTAAATAATCTTAAATAATTAAATATAAAATAATAATCTTATATATTTTATTATATAATATAATAATAAAATTTATTAATAAATTAATAAATAATAATAATATCAAATTAATATTGATATTGTTAATATTATATTTCTATTAATAATAATAGAAATATTAATATAAATTAATTAATAATAATAATAAATGAAGATATCTTGAGGATAGTGGGAGGAAGGAATGAGACTTTTCAAGATGGTAAGAGAGAGAGAAGAATAAACTGGCTGGGACATATACTAAGACAAGACAATCCTATAATGAAGATCTTTGAAGGAAGAATTGCTGGAGGAGCAAAGGAAGAGGATGATTTCGCAACTCCTATATCACCCATGCCTGCAAAGATGTTGGAGCGATAGGATATGCAGAGCTGAAGAAAAAGGCTGAGGACAGCGACAGATGGAGGATAGACTTTTCTTCGCCACCATTAGGACTGCTTCACTAAAGACAGAATAATAAATATTAATAATTAATAATATATTAATAA
>AYEL01074760.1:0-64988 GCA_000484575.1 Olivierus martensii | reverse complement strand
GACAGAACTACGTGATCTAAAACAATCTGACCGCGGCGCGACTGGACACCCACACGTAAACCCGACTTTTACCATTTTTTTGACCCGTGTATATGCCGAACCCCCCATTTCAGAAAATTTTTTTTGAGAAAAAACCTCGGCTTATACACGAGTATATACGGTATATTGCATTTCAAAATTTTTGAGTCAAATTTTATTTTTAAAGCCAAATTAAAAAAAAGTTTTAGTCTGAAATTCAATTCAGTTTGAATTTTGATCAGTTCTCACTATATAAAATTTATACTTCAGAAATAATTAAAGATATATGTAGAGTAAGGATGCATTGTTTAATCAGTAAGTAATTTGTTTTATTGGCTCATTGGCTGGTTAATTGGCACTTGCCTGATAAATTTGAGCTATTTCACTTTCTGCAAAAAGAACCATTGTATAATTTTGACATATTAAAATGGATTAAGCTTCATCCTATAAATTAAGATCCTTAATGTTTAGATGAAGGTTAGGTTAACATTTTCTTGGGTCTAGAAACCATTATAGCTTTTCAGATAATTTCATTTTATTAAAACAAAAAATACAGCTGTAAAAATAAATGCAACTTAATACTACAGTATGTCCCCCACTTAAACATTTTCCAGTTTCACAGTTTTGGAAATGTGTGGATGTGTAAGCTTTTTTGTGTTGAATTTCTGTAAAACATAAATAAAACATTCTTTAACCTGTTCATTGCCTTTGATTTTTTTCTAATTAAGCCTCGTTAATATGCAAAAAAAATCAAAAAATGTAAATTGCGATATCTCACTTAATTTTCATTGGATTTTTTTGAAATTTTCATAATTTATTACATTTTTTATTGTGATTCTAACCATGTAACAAATTTTTTTTAATTTTATTTCTTTCACAATTTTTCATTCATTATATGATATCGGAGAAAATACAATTTTTATATATGAAATCTTATCCATCCAATAAATATTTGGTATTTTCTGATAATGGCAAGTCTTCTGAATAAAATGAGGTATGAATGAAGAAAATTGAATAATAATTTAAAAAATGATTGATAAAAAACGAAGTATTACATAACTTTTAATTAATTTAGTTAGTTAATTAATTAGTCAAAAATTGACAAAAATTTATTAAATTATCATCATTTTTTTAATAAAATATGTTTATTGATATGTTTTCTTTTCATTTCAATATTTTATAAATATTCGAATTTATAACCAAAAACATAACATATACGAAAATAATCCACAATTCTACATAAACAGCTATAACATTTTCTATTCTACTCTAATTGGCCTTGAGATAGTTTGTTGACACCCTACATCCAATACCACAAGCTGCACGATAAAGTAGGCTTGGCTACAATTTCCCGTGAAATGCCTGGCCATCATAAAACAATTAAAGTGCCATGCCCCCTTTTATTGCCTAGGGTTATTTACATTACGATTGTCTTGTATTTTACAAAATTATCTGTAAAGTAAAGCAATAAATGACCAAATAAGTAAAAACATTCTATAACAGAATTAACCAAAATTTTTGTATTATCTGCAAAATTTTTTCAATTTTATGAACTTTACAGTTCATCATAGTAAAATTCCATATTTTGTTTAAAATTTCAAAAATAAATTTATCTCACCCCAAAATCAAAATAAGATTACTAAAATATGATAGAATAGAAAGCAGAATCAATAAGATTCGATGGAAAATAATCCAAATTCTACGAATACAATCCATTCGCATTTTCTATCTTTAGAATGGAATTAAAAAAGAAATTTCGGCAATTGGAAAATTTAGGATTCATCATCAGAGGTACCTATTTTCACTCAATAAACACAAAAAAATCACTCTACGATAGCTCCACTGTATAATTCGGGTTTGAATTTTATTTATATCGTTTTTTATTGTTTTTTTATCAGGTTTTGTTCTGCCATCTTGCTGTCTTACCATGTCAAAGGCAGTGAATAGGTTAAACAATTTTTTTTTTTTTTTTTTTTTGCCAAAATATCATTTATGGTCTTAAGTTTTCTTAGCTACCTTAAGTATGTTCATAAATTTCATTTTAGCCATTCTGTTTATTAATATGCTTATTTCAAAAAAAAATAAATCATAAAGTTAAGAACTAATTCTAGTTATATCAGTGATATGCTGCTTATAAATTTTAAAACCTGGAGAACATATTTTTGAGACAAATTTTAACTATAATGATCTATAAGCAATAATTAACAACTGAATTAATAACTAGGTTCTTAATGATGATAAAATCTATACTAGGTTATCAGATCTTTAAATTGCACACAAAAAACAAAACTCTAAACAAGATAAAATATTTTTTTTTAAATTTTTTATCCTGTTTAGAGCTTTTTTTTTGTATGCAATTTTGTAAGAGTAACAGGATGGCTTTAAAGTTCTTTAGATCTTTAAATATTTTCAAGTTAGTTTGAGATTTTGTTTTATTATGATTGGCAACATTTAAAGCAAAATAAAATATATTTTGCTTCCAGTAAAAATTATTCAATTTATAAATTAAATTTAATTTTTGAAAAAACTTGAGTTACATTTGTATCAATTTTTTCTAACACAAAACTGTATGCAAAAATTATAGGACAAATTATTTTAAGGGAAAAAAAATGTAAGTCCATGTTATGTATGAATAATTATTCCATTATATTTCTTGAAATGTTTAGATTTATAACCATATAGTTTCGTTTTTAAAGTAAAAAAAAAATATATATATATTTTTTTACTTACAATGCACTAGAAAATTCTCTAAGTTTTATATAAATTTTGATTTATGGATATTAGTGTTTTTAAATATCAAGTGTAAATTTCAATTAATATTTCAGAAATTATTAATTAATTATTAATATTATTTATTAATAATGCATATAATAATTTTCTGAACAGTTATTTTTTATATGGTATTAAATCACCAAATTTTACTTACAGATATTGAAAATTTTAGGTGAACTTATTTTGACTGGCTGAAAAGTGCCTGTGGAATGAAGACAAGTTGATAATATTTTCAGTTCGTCTATGCAAGTAGAAAAGTATAAATCATAAAAACCATGATTAATGTACATGGAATACGTCGCAATGTTAAAAATGTTGTACGAAACTATACTGAGGCACAAATTAAAGTTCGTGAAGCTACTTCAAATGATCCTTGGGGTCCATCTAGTACTCTAATGAGTGAAATTGCAGATTTAACTTATAATGTAGTTGCCTTCTCAGAAATAATGCAAATGATTTGGAAGAGGTTAAATGATCATGGAAAAAACTGGAGACATGTTTATAAAGCATTAGTTTTACTGGAATATTTAATAAAAACAGGCTCTGAAAAGGTAGTAGATAATTGTAAGAGATTTTTCCATATATATTTAGATTGTTTTATTAATAATATCTGTACAATAAAGATTAAAAATTTGTGTGCATATACATATACATATATATAGTTATTAATACTTGAATATTCTTAAACAAAAAAATTTAAATGTATATTAAATTTCAGTTACAAATTTATTTAAAAAATTAATTTTTAGGTTACTCAACAATGTAAAGAAAATATATTTGCAATTCAAACACTCAAGGATTTTCAACACATAGAAGACAACAAAGACCAAGGATTAAATGTTAGAGAAAAATCTAAGCAATTAGTATCATTGTTGAAAGATGAAGAACGTTTAAAAAATGAGCGTGCAAGAGCATTAAAAGCAAAAGAAAGATTTGCACAAGCAACCTCACATGTTGGAAGTGATTCGGTTGAAAAGGTTTGTTTAATCTGCTATATGTTAAAAAAAATTTTTATAATTTTTAATTATAAAAATTAAGCTGTAATATATTTTTAAAATCTTATGAAAAATTTTTACAAATCTATAACACAGAATAATAAGAATTTATTACAGATTAACATCAATAGTAAATTATTTCTTATTAAAAATTTTTCCAACAATAATTGTTATAAGAAGTTCTTTCTGAAACCTCTACTGATGAAGGCTTCTCAGGCTTCAAAAAGAAATTAACTAAATAACTGTATACTAGTTTTATATTTATAATAATTATGTAAATAAGAATATTTTTTCTATTTTTTATTTTATTCTGCTTTTTTTTTCACGAATCTATTTTGTCATTTTTAATAAACTTTATATTTTTAATAAACTTAAGCCTTACAGTCTGTAAAATAAAAGATTTCCTGTAAGGAACTAAAACTTATATGCTGTATTATAATTTTATCAACAAATTGATATTTTTTATATAATGTTCCCATATTTTTATGAACTAATCATTTTTTTCAAAAAAGAGAGAGAGAGATTGAAAAAATCAGTCTTTTATTACATTTTCCTTTCAAATTGAAATTTGTGATTAAAATTTTTTGTTTGCATCCATTTGCACAGCATATAAGTTTTGTTTCTCAAATAATATAATATATTTTTATGAAATTGAATTATATTCATTTACACTTTTTTCTATAACTGATATTTTGTTAAATATTCCAAAAATATCAGCCATAGAGAAAAAGTACATATACAAAAATAATGTAAAAATTATGTAGAATTTAATTCTATAAACAAATTATACTTTCTAGCTAATGTGCAGAAAAAATTTTTAATCATTAATTTTAGTTCAAAAGGAAATGTAATAGATGTATTTTTCAGTTTTTTTCTGCTCTTGCAATTTTTAAGAAAAATACATAATCCATAGAAATGCAAGAAACTAGTATATTAATATTATATTTATTTTTGTTGTCTTATTCTTTAGAAGTATACTTTTGTCCAAAAATAATATTTACAGTATTATTGATAATTTGAGATGAGTAGTACTGAGGCCATCTTTGAAATAGCAAACACAGTTTGAATTATGCAGAATCTACAAAAAAATTACTGTATATAAAAAATCTGCTAATCATTTCAAAATATATTAAGAAATATCTATAGTGTTTGAATATTCATTATTATTAAATAGATCAAAGGTTTTTAGATGTAAAGATGCAGAATTGGGATAACCTTTAATGGCAGAATATGCCTAATGAATTTAATGAAAATCTATTAATTGTTTTAAAATTACTAATGGGAATATTTGATATCCAGACAATGTGATAATTTTTAAGTTTCATTTTTTGGAAAATGGCTAAAAATGATTGTTGGAGTTTATTACTTCCAAGCATTTTTAAATAATTGCTATCAGTTTTTCAAATTTAACTCTCTTGCTGCTGACAATTAATAAAAATTAAGCCCAATTAATATGCAAAAAATTAAAATTATCATATCTTGCTTAATTTTTGTCAAAATCTTTGGAAGTTTTCCTGATTTATTGGGTTTTTAGCTCTTTTTCTAACAGTGTAAACATTTTTTTGGAATTTAATTTTTTTCACAACATTTCCATATATTATATCAACAGAAATATGATTTTTTTATATAAAATCTTAGACATCCAACAAAATAATTAATATTTTTAGATTGCAACATGTCCTCTGAACAAAATAAGCCATGAATGAAGAAATTTGGACCATACTTTCATAAATAATTTATAAAAAATCAAGCATTACATAACTTATTTTGAAATGAAGTTACATCGTATAATTATTAAAAAAAATTGCATAAATTATATGAAATATTGCTATTTTTATTAATATTTCATATTTATTAACTTATTATTAATTCATTTGTGCAATTTTTTTGCAATACTTTTTATAAATTTTTTAATTCATATTGAAAAATCCTAATATATATATATGAAAATGGTCTCATTTCATACATAAACAGCTGTAATATTCTTTATGTTGCTCTTATTGGACTGCAGATATCTTATTGTACCACCTACCATTACCACATGCAGTGGAGTAAAGTAAATTTGGCCACAGTTTCCTGAGAAGTGATTGGCTGCAGTAAAGCAATATAAAAGTGCTAATCCCATTTAAATGGCCTGTGGGTGCTTGCTTTTTGATTTTCATATTTTTTGCTTAAATATCAATGAAAAGAAATGAATGATTATGACATATTTTTGATTATTTTAACAGAATTAACCAATATTTTCCTATTATCTATAATATTTTTTGTTTTAAGCATTCTATCATTCCTCGTATGAAAAATTCAATTTTTATTTAAAATTTCAAAAATAACATCTCATCCCATAACCAAAATAACTTTGATATATTAGACTACAAAAATGACAAGATGGGATAAAAAAAATCAAATTCTACACAGAGGATTCAGTCAAAACAATGTTTGTTAAAACATAATTTAAAAAAATATTTCAGCTACTAAAAAACTTTAGCAGTCTCCATCAAAAATGGATATTTTCAAATAATGAACACACTAAACTGAGTTGAAATAGCTGGATTAATAAAATCAGGATTGAATTTTTTGACTCTTTTTTTTAATGGTTTTTTTAATCACTTTGTTTTGACATATATACACATCAATGGCAATGGATTTTAATCTAACATAAAATAAAACCAGCAGAGATCTGTAGGATAAATAAATTTTATTTTTGAATCCTTTTTGACTTCTGTTGCATCATTACAGGGAAACAGAATTTGCAATAGATATTATTTGTTAATTTTCAATTTTGAAATTCAAACTCAAATATAACATAGTATAAAGTTTAAATTCTTCAGAATAAATATATGTAATAGATATAAAAACAGAATAAATAAAATATAAAGATAACTATCAAAAATATTTAAAACAATTTGTAATGTAATATGTAATCATAGTTAAAAAAATAAACTTGTATAAGTAAGAGACAAATACATGCTGGATGTTTTGCCTCTTAGAGTGGTAGGCTATAAACAGCATTAATATATAAGTTTCAAGAACAAGAAAGGAAATCTAGTCATCTAGAGAGAATGATTTCCTTCCTGATGGAAAGGAAATTCTGATAGATAATTATGTTAAAGCAAAGCACAAAGAGATGTTGGCATTTAATTTTATTTAATAATAATTTGTGCTCTATTTTTTAAAATTTAAATCTGTGAACTAAGAGATTTATTAGTCTGAAAGTACTTCTCAGTATTAGTTTCTCATATTAAATTTGAAACTGATAGAAATGTTTTTTTTTAATTTACTAAATGATTAATAAAGCTTAAGAAATGGTCAACAGAGGATAATGTTATTAATATTTAGCATATAGCCGAAGCAAAAAATGCCAAAAATCAAAATCTTTCCAAAATAAAATTTCTATGCAAATAAAATTATGTTGTATGATTTATAATTTATAATTTATTGGGTTGCTATAAAGTAAAAATTTTGATAACATCCATAATCTGACCTACTTTGCCACATGAGAACTAACAATATCAGAATTTGGCTATTTGACATTTATGTTATACTCTTGGCTCTCATTTCTGGTGCAATCAAGATATCATTTCTGAGATCATGCTTCATATTCATGTAATATTTTTAGATTATTTTTTATAACCAATATATACTTCATTTATAATCAAGCCATTTTTGATTATTAGTTGTATTTTATAGACTCCAACCGTTGCAAGTTTTCTTTGCAAAGTTTTGTCTTCCTTATACTCTTTCTACACTGGCACTTTAATCTAGAATAACGAGTTATTCTAGATTAGGTTTATCAATGTAGAACAAAGGAGATTAAAAATATCCAGATTAAGTCGAGTGAAAGCAGATTAAAATAATCTTGTTTCTGAAAGTAGATTATCCAGTTTTGACCACGTGATTTGTAAAATGGCCGCTCTCACCTCGAATGTCTCCAGCACAGAAACTTCGAAAACCAGAAAAAAAAGATTGGGAAACTGGACAAACCAGGCTGTATATATATTAATTGACATATGGAGGGAATATGCCAGCGAAATTCGTAAAGTGAAACGTAATTGGCCTATTTACATTAAGATGGGACCACCTGTGGGACAAAATTGGAACCAACGAGTTAATCTACATTTAGGGAGTTGCAGTGTAGACGAGATTTAATCCTCTATTTAGATATTCCCGTTTAAGTTAAACCGGTTTAACTGTAATCTGTATTAACTAATGCCAGTGTAGAAAGAGTATTATGGCTATGTGAAAGATAAGATTTTGAAGTAATCATTAAAATTATTATATTGAATAGAAAATAAACTTTTGCTTTATTTATTAAGATGATTGAAGTAGCTTAAAAAGGAATGATTTAAATTGAAAAAATTTTTATACTATTATATTTAATTAGATTATCTGTACTATTATATAGATGTATCCACAATAACATACTATTGAATAATTGAAACTGAAAACTTTTGCATTAAGCAAAAATATGTTAAATTAGTATAGGAATTACATTATAAAGGCTTAGACTATTCCAATCTATGAAAGGATTTGGCTGTTGGTGACTTCAAATATGAATTAAAAATCACAAGAGTAACAATTTTAAAATATTAATAGTCTTGTTAATAACAAGGTCAAAATTAGTCTTGACATCTGCAGCAGGATAGCAGAAATCAAAATGGCAGATCAGGAAACAGAAGTAGCATATTTCCTGGTTGTCTAAGAAGAATCATATCATTCTGTAAAAATTCATCTCCATCATAATTTTAATACTTTAAACTCAAGCACATTTCAGCAGTAATTATGTACACTACCATTTATTTAGTGAAGTGCTTTCAATACATGACCATCTTCAACACTATAAACCATAAGATCAAACATAAATTTAATGTCGTAATTACATTTGATTCTAAATTCGAAATTCTTAATTTTATGTAAATCATCGGCATACCCAGATTTTTATATATATGTATATATATAAAACCAGGAAATATGCTACTTCTGTTTCCTGATCTGCCATTTTGATTTCTGCTATCCTGCTGCAGATGTCAAGACTAATTTTGACCTTGTTATTAACAAGACTATTAATATTTTAAAATTGTTACTCTTGTGATTTTTAATTCATATTTGAAGTCACCAACAGCCAAATCCTTTCATAGATTGGAATAGTCTAAGCCTTTATAATGTAATTCCTATACTAATTTAACATATTTTTGCTTAATGCAAAAGTTTTCAGTTTCAATTATTCAATAGTATGTTATTGTGGATACATCTATATAATAGTACAGATAATCTAATTAAATATAATAGTATAGAAATGTTTTTCAATTTAAATCCATTTCTTTTTAAGCTACTTCAATCATCTTCTATATATATAAAAATAATTAGTTTTATTAAATCATATTATTCTGAACTTAATTAGTTCTGAGATTATGAATTAACTCAGAATTATGGAACTGATCCTTAATTGGCCTTTTGCATATTTTGTGGATTATCTAGAGAAAGCAATTACCTGACCTCCTTGGTTAATCAGGAGTGTACTATACATTGACAAATTGTAGTATTTGGATTGGAATATGATATTGACATAGCAATCTTTGAAATTTCTAATCATGTTTGTAGAACTTTGATAGTTTTGATCAATAACTAAATATTAAGGATTATTATGCATCTATAAGGAATTGTGTTTGCACTTTTGATGATTGTTGGGTTACTTGACACATTCCTATTTTATTAATTGTGACAAAATTTCTTTATTTTGATTTCATTTTATCTTATGTCTTGTTAGTTGAATATCTTTCGATGCTTTAAATGATGATTGCTAATGAAATGGAGAAAAATAACCGCATGGAAAAATATCATTTCCATGTTATGGAAAATGATTTTTACTTCAAATAAGACAGTAAAAAGTTAGTTTCGGCATCAATTGCATGATGCATTCTGATCTTAAAGAAAAACCACAATAACAGCGCACAGGCAGGAACCACAATTGTTAATAAGTTAATATCATATATAATAAAGGAATAAGTGTGTGGAGTCCATGTTTCTGTGCATATGCGAATTCTCGAGAGATGCCGCCATTACTATTTTCTCTCGCTTCAAATCTTTAATCGCCTCTTTTAGAAAACTAAATCCAAATCTCATTATAAATTTTGTTTTTAATTTCGTAGTTCACCCTATTTAATGTTGTATACTTCTTTTTGTTATTTGACTTCAATTTCTGTCTTTTTCTATCAAAAAATGTTTGCTATTCCTTGGCCTGAGAGTTCAGTTTGCATTCGGGGCGTCGAGGTTACATAAATGTTGCATTTAAATAATATTTAATTTAATTCAGAAATTAAATAATATTTTATTCATACTAACCAAACGAACACAGCCAAACTCCCCCTGGTGGATAAAGTCTCTCTTAAATTTTCTAAACGATTATTTAAGAATTAATGCTACGGTGCCACCATCTGTTGGATTAATAATTAATTAATTTAGAATTTAAATAATAAATTCACCGTGGTCTAATCAGTTAAGGCAT
Organism: Olivierus martensii; assembly: GCA_000484575.1. Taxonomy (NCBI): domain Eukaryota; kingdom Metazoa; phylum Arthropoda; class Arachnida; order Scorpiones; family Buthidae; genus Olivierus; species Olivierus martensii. Next base: position 54,701 of record AYEL01074760.1, on the reverse strand, counting down.
TGGGGTACTATCCCAAGGATCCCGGTTCAAGTCCGATGGGGTGGCAAAATTTTATTTCGGGAAAATTAATTTAAAAATTATTGTTTAATCATTAATTATTAGATGGCGCCACCTTAGTTCTAAATTCTAAATTAATTAATCATTAATCCAAGGTGGCGCCATCTAGTAATTAATGATTAAACAATAATTTTTAAATTAATTTTCCTCAAAATAAAATTTTGCCACTGCACCGGACTCGAACCAGGATCCTTGGGATGGTTAATCCCCTGTTTAAAGTTTGCTTTGAGTATTTTATTCATTTTAGAAATTATAATTTTTTTTTTTTTAAATAAAAATTTATAATTATTACCTAAATAACTGAATCCGTAAATCGATAGTTTGTTAGTTGCCAATTTCATGTAAAGAAAAATTTCAAAGTTTGGTTTGGAGAATTTTGCCACTGCACCGGACTCGAACCAGGATCCTTGGGATAGTGCCCCAATGCCTTAACCATTAGACCACGGTGAATTTATTATCTAAATTCTAAATTAATTAATTATTAATCCAACAGATGGTGGCACCGTAGCATTAATTCTTAAATAATCATTTAGAAAATTTAAAATAGACTTTATCCACCAGGGGGAGTTTGGCCTCTAGTAATTAATGATTAAACAATAATTTTTAAATTAATTTTCCTCAAAATAAAATTTTGCTACTGCACCGGACTCGAACCAGGATCCTTGGGATGGTTAATCCCCTGTTTAAAGTTTGCTTTGAGTATTTTATTCATTTTAGAAATTATAATTTTTTTTTTTTTAAATAAAAATTTATAATTATTACCTAAATAACTGAATCCATAAATCAATAGTTTGTTAGTTGCCAATTTCATGTAAAGAAAATTTCAAAGTTTGGTTTGGAGAAAAGAAAAACAAGAAAAATATTATATACAAGGATATGCTAAATAAATGAAAAATCTAAAATTTGACAGATAAGAAGCAAATGTTTCATTTTTGATATATTTGGGCACATAGTGACCAGAGGCTAACTAGTTTAAAAGAAGAAGAAAAAAATTTTAATTCATTATGTAATGACAAACCCAAGATTGATATGGGGAATATATTAGGAATGTATGGCATCTTGGAAAATAAGGATTTAGAATGAAGAGAATTACATATGGGTATGACTAGAAAGTGCTTGAAAACACACATTAAAGAATATAAAAATGATATTGAAAATTCTATAAATTACTACACTGTGGACAAGAGTATGCTCTTGTCCTCAGTGTAGTAATTTATGTAGTGTAGTAGTCCTACATGGAAATAAACTGGAAAAAAGCCAAGATCATTAAGGAATGATGATGAAAGTAATAGTATAAAGATAGCAAAGATGCTTAAGCCAATAGAATGAAAAAATATGAGAATGTTTTAAATTGTAATGATCCTCATTGCCTTTTTGTCTTGATAATGGTGTGATATGTAGATGAAAATATGTTTTTGTTGTCGCTTTTTTATTTTTTGCAAATTTTGATGCTTTGTATAGCGAGTTGATATCATACACAATTGTTTTGTACACATTTATAAAAATCTTCCTTCCTCCTTTATTAGTTTAATATACTGTATCATATTTTGTGTTATTATTGTATATTATTTTTTAGTAGTAGTAGTGTTTTCATGTTATGCAACTGCTTGCTTGCGCTTTTTTTTTTTTTTTTTTTACAGAGAGTGGCAAATTAGGTTTAGAAAAGATGATAATTCTATGTTTATGTTTGTATGACATTAGATCTTTTATGAAATGTAATATATCTGTAAGTTTATATTTGCTCTATTTCTGTATCCTTTGCAGCTGAGATTGACCACTGAGAGAGTTGAAAATGTTAATAAATTTTTTTGTTCTGTTAAAAGTTTTAAAGTATGAATTTTTTGATGAAACAAAATGGCTTTAAAGTTTTAATTTATAAAAAAAGTCATCATATTGTATATACTGTAGTGTATGGAATCAGTTATTATAGATCCCCATCATATTATTAGTTTCAGAATGGTGGAAATTTAGGTGCAACATTTGTACTTTATGGGGGACAACAGTACATTATAACAGGGATAGTAGTAGAAGTGACTGTATGTTATGGTGAAAATTGAGATATACCTATATATATATATATATATATACATACATACAGGAATACCTTGTATAGCATGGTTAATTGGTTCCAAGAAGTGTCCATGTTATGTAAAACTGCATTGTTCGAGGTCTGTTTATAATGGATTTCAATTTAATTTGTTTATTACAAAGATTTAGGATAATAAAAATGTTTAAAAATGAAAAATATATATTTTTATTAACTAAATAACAAAGAAAATCATTTTAAACTGTTATAAAAAATTATAAAAAATATTAGGACTGATTCATTGAATTCTCACATGCTATTTTAGCAAGCAAAGCACCATTCTCGTGATATTTTATAATTTCAAATTTCTTCTTCTCTATTGTGTCAACCACTTGAGTTTTTTTTTTTGTTATTCCAATAGTGTCTTTTTTGTTTCACATTTAATATTCTTTTATTATTGAATTCTCAATAATAAAAGAATATTAAATACTAATATTAACATAAATAATAAAATGCCGTGAGGAAAAGAACGTGTCTACGTGAAAACCAATCAACAAACTACTGCATAAACGTGGCTACAGCTGTAGCCATGTTTATGCAGTAGTCACCTGCAGCCACCTTGTCTGCAAAGCTTGGGGAGTTGCTGAATAGTGTTGCCAGTGTTGATATGTATAATAATCAAAACTGTGTTAGACCAATGTAATGCATTGTTCAAAACCATGCTATGCAAGGTATTCCTGTGCATGTGTGCGCGCGTGTGTGTATAAAATAATAATAAATTAATAATATAATTTATTAATAACAATAAATTTTTTCTCTTAGCTTGGTTCTCCTGGATATTCAGATTCACATGGATCTTCACCAGATGGTGCTTCTCTTCAAAGAGGTATGCAAAAATAATCATTTAACTCAATACACAGATAGTCTTTGACATACATTATTAATAAATTACAATGGAGGGGTTTGGTTTGAGCTCTGTCATTATAAGTTGGAGCAGTCATAAATTGAAAATGCCTAAAATTTATGGATTCATCAGTGACATCACCATCAAAAGTATGAGTGGTCATAAATTGAGCACTACCTGTATTTAGAAACTAGATCTTTATAAAATAAGAAAAGTAGCTTCAAAAATACCCAAGACTTGTTTAATTAAACAAAAACACTTTTTGGTCTAGATCTCCTTCAATTGCAAATTTAAAAGAATATAAATATAGGATATAATTTTAAAATACAGGTAGGCTTCAACTTATGGTATTTGGTTTAGAACCCATGATCAGAAATAACCAAAATTTATGAATTTCCCATTACTAATCTTTACAAAAACTCTAAATTATAATAATAAACATATAACAAACACAAAACTACAAGAACCAAACAACAAACGAATGCTTTTGATACATTATGTATAGACTAATATAGAAGTGAATTGCTTTGACCAATCACAGAATTTACCAATGACATCACCATCGTAAGTACAAGTGGTCATAAGTTGAAAATGCTCTGTATTTATCTAGAAGTGAAAAAATGACATATATAAATTTTCTCTGATAACAGATAAGTAGCAGACATACTATATAATATATATATAAATATAGAGTTGCTGAAATGCTGGTGTTTTCAAAAACTGGAGTTGACAAGTTGATATTAAAGAAAAGCTTGGGAAAACTTGAGTACCAAAGCTTTTTTCATTGATATTACCTGATTCATTGTGCTTGAAAATCCATTTAACCACTGGCAAACTTAATTATGACCTTAATGAACAATTTGTGCTTTTTGCTTCATTATATTTGGATCATTAGACCAAACTACACCAAATGCAATGTTCATAAAAAAATAAAAATAGTATTTAATAAACACTTACAGAAAGTAGTCTAGCATATAATCAAGAACTTTAAAAGAATAATTGATAAAATCAAACAAAATGGCATTAATTTCATTAAAATTATGAATGCAAGAAGTTAGTTAATAATGTAAAAGCCCATAATTCATCTAAAAGAAAAGCTTGTCTAAAATACCATTATCTAATAAGAAAGGCCATAATTATTAATATTCTTTCCAAATAAAATTTTAAAATGTGATAAAAACAGAATGATTAAAAAGCTGTAAATGTTTGGCAATAAAATATGGGTACTCTATTAAAATTGCTTCAAAATAAGTTCATAGTTTCAAAGATTGCAAATTAATTAGTGTTCATTTATTAACAGTTGGCAAATAGTCATTTTTGACTATGTTCTAAAGTCTTTTTACAACAATTTTCTTTCCCTTGTTTCTACAGTTTAATGTGCTTTGCCAACTCTATATGGTAAAGGAATATAGGCAAATTTAGAGTCATTTGGAAGATCATGAAAATAGAAACAAAACAATATATAGAACTCCATTCTATGATGCATAGAAAGAATAATGACAGCAAATCACTTATCTGACTTAATTGTAAATACAATAATAGAAAACTGATATCATGAAGTCATGGAATTTGATACAGAGCTGGTCATCCCATATCTATTAAAATTATAAGAACTGCAGTACTTAATTTAATAAAAATAAAAAGTAAAGATTTCATAATCTTCAATGCATGTATTTCATGGAATACTTTTCTTATGCTCAATAATTAGTAATTATCAATTTAAAAAGTCTCTTACATGACAAATTTATTAAGACTTTTAAAACAACAAAACTCAAGCTTCAATCATCTATTTATTTGTGAGAAAACTCTAGTTTTTTGGATAAAGTTGATTTGACCCAGCAAATCTAATAATAAATTAAGTGAAATAACACAAATAATATAAGAATGAATATATAAATGAATGATACACAGCACAACTTTACGAAATATAGCTGTATTCACTCTATTAATCTCTACGAACTTGTAAACCACAAAACGTGACAATATGATACTCTTTTAATTTATAAATGGCATAATGCAAAACAATCAAAATAAAACCCAAAAAAGTTTTTGTTTTCAATTAAAAACTGTGTAAAAGCAAAACCGTGCAAATCAAGGGCTAGGTGTAATTAATAATCTAACATCCAACATTGTGAAGAGAATAAAAGTTTAATTAGAAATGCTTGTGAATTTTTTTTTTTGAAGGATTACAAATGTCATAAATGAATGTTTTGTTTGTCTTCAATCTCTCAATGATAAAGCCAAATATAACATTTTGTATTGAAAATTTTTAAGAAATAAGGATGTTTCATTGCTTTTTATTTAATATATTGTTATAACTTTTTAATAAATGTACTTGCATGAAACAGCATTAAGAAATCATGTTATATGGTAGAATTGGTCTATATTTGAAAAGTGTGAAAAAATTTAAATTTGTAAACAAATTCATATGCATGAGATTTTGTTATTTTAAAATCAATTATTGATTAAATTTGATTTTAGTATATAAAATAAAGTTAAATCTAAAGAAAACTGCTACATTATTTGAGGGCTATATTCTTGAAAAATTTGTACAAGTTCAATCTGCATACTTACCTATCATAGTAAAACTATGCATAATCTAATAATATACAGGATAAATGTAATGTATATTTAAAACTTCAAAATTATGCACTTTTTTAAACAATATAAATTGAGGATTATCCAAACATAGTAGCAATGTGAAAGGAAAACAGATCTAACTGAACTGTCTAAACATGATTAGAATGATGTGAGAGGTCTGACGACCACTTTATGACAGCATTTTTATGAAATCATTCCAATTAACAAATTTTAAAATCAATTATTGATTAAATTTGATTTTAGTATATAAAATAAAGTTAAATCTATAGAAAACTGTTACATTAGTTGAGGGCTATATACTTGAAAAATTTGTACAAGTATCTGCATACTTACCTATCATAGTAAAACTATGCATAATCTAATAATATACAGGATAAATGTACTGTATATTTAAAACTTCAAAATTATGCACTTTTTTAAACAATATAAAATGAGGATTATCCATAGTAGCAATATGAAAGGAAAACAGATTAACTGAACTGTCTAAACATGATTAGAATGATGTGAGAGGTCTGACAACCCCTTTATGATAGCATTTTTATGAAATCATTCCAATTAACGAACTTACAAATATCCAATAACTATGTAAATAGCATTTCTAAATGTCACCATTTATTAGGTGATGATAACGACTAATTGTAAGAACCAAATTTCTGAATATTAAGCAAATTTTCTAAAATTCAGTTCTTACAAGTGGTAATCATCTATCTGAAATTAATTTTAAACTTTCATGTAGCATTAAATGCATTACCTATTTTGAATTTAAAATTTAATATAAATATTTATAAGGATTACATGCTATTACACAGTTCTTTAATGAAACAAAGTTAAACGAATATATATAACTATACTTCCACTTGTTATCATAAAACTAAGTCTGTTATAGCACAAATTCACAGTGGAAAAACTTTTAAAAACCACAGAAGCACTTTCAGCTTTATTAAGCTATCTTCAACTCATTAGAACATAAGAATTAGAACTCGTTTTTGAACATAAGAATTATAGAATCAATTTAAATGTTAGAACGAGAATACATATTACGTGAATATAAGTTGAAGCTAGCTTAATAAAGTTGAAAGCGCTTCTCTGGTTTTTAAAAGTTTTTCCACTGTGAATTTGTGCTATAACAGACTTATAGTTTTATGGAACAAAGTTAGTAATTAACTTAGTTCCATTGAAAAACTGTACCTCTATAATGTGTATTTGTACATATTATAATGTATATATTATACATTATGTAATAAATGGATTGAATTTTAAATGAGAGAAGAATAACTGATAAAAATTGCATTTTCTATACAAAAGATAATTGTATACACATTGTATTGAGAAGTTAAACACATTACAGAGTCAATCTTTTTGACAGATTCTGCTTACACCTTCTGAAATACTTAAATTGATATAAACAATTTTAAACTGTGAAATACTTTCAAATACTTTTAATGAGCTTTGCCTGGATTATGAAAAATTTAAATGCATTAGAATTGAATCCAGATCTTCCAGGATGGCAAGTGACTGCTTTACCATGCAACAATCCAGCCGACTTATATACTTTTCTTTAATATAACTATTTTTAATATTGTCTTTGTGACTCATTAGTGCTTGTTAATTAATATCCATGACATCAAAATATTATAAATATATTTAGTTATTAGACTCATTAAATGTCGTACTTGAGGAAAATGAGATTTTAATAATTAATGTACTGTAAACAACATTATAGACTTTTTTTTTTTTTTAAAGTGTCCTGTTTCACAAAAATAGGTACTTATTTTTGGGACACCTTGTATAAAAAAATCTTTCTATTTAATTTTTGAATGCCAGCACTGAATCCATCCCAGTCCATCAATTTCCATTCTTCACTGCTCTAGATTACTATCATAAATCTAAATAATTCATAATGGGTCTCAAATAGTTCTTACTGTTTAATATTTTGCAAATGAAAAACAACAAATTATTTAAATACTAATGTTTATCTATTTGGTTTTTCTTAAGGCTGAAGTTGAATTTCATAGAGATATTAATATAAATAATTGACAGTGATGAATGAATATATCATTTAAAAATTTAAAATTTAAAATTTATGTATTCTATATCATATTGATAGTCCTTAATTATTTAAATTAGTATGTACCTATTTCTATAACTTATATTTTGCATAAATTCATGTAGTGATTTAGGTTCTTGATAAATATTTTCATTTAAAGAATTTTTGTTTGTCTGAATGATGATAATATGAATACTATCAAAAAAGGATGTGATAAATGTGTCAGTGGAGTAGATAAGCAGTAACATTTAGTTTCAGAAATGCTAGATGGCATAAAATGATTTAGAATAAACACAAGATATATTTGACACTAGAAACTAGACATTATATCTAGGACATATGGGGTTCAGATATACATTCAAAAATGTGAATTCTCTGATTTAGTTTATAAAATTGTGTTCATTTTAAAAAAATGAATATATTTAATTATAAATAAAATAAAAAGTAGAAAACAATATACCAATAAAGATTAATTCTTAAAATATAATAATCATAATTATTTTTTGGGAATATCTTGTTTGAAAACATTAAGAAATACTATAATAAACTAATAAAAACTTTTATTTAAAAGTATTAATATAAGTTTACCTTCTAGTTTAATAACTAGAATCTTGAATGTTAATTCACTACTTGTACTTCCTAATTAATAAGCTACAGATATATGTTACTTCTGTGATAATATCTAAATAGAGATCTTAGCATTCATAGAATAATATGAATATACTGTTCTGTGCAAAGCTATGTTATGATGATAGATTATGATTGCATTAGATACATTCTGCTAAAAATATATTGTCAATGAATAAGTTTGCTCTTATTGTTAATAAAGAATGTTATACTAGCCATGCTATATATAACTAAAGCTTTTTCTATTTTGATTATTTTGAAATGCTATAATTATGCTCTTATGGCAAATATATGATGGATAATAAAAGTCAGAAAGGATGGATCCATCTGTTTGGTGAATAAGAAATTAGCATTTTATAGTGTAAAAGAATGCGTAGTAAAGAGAATGAATTAATGAATGAAATGAAATTAAGGTATAATATAAAACCAAAAGGAAAGATAAGAAGTGGCAATATTAATGATTAACTAATTGGCTCTCTGAAATTGAATATATAAACTATTATCTGTATTATAATGAAAATATATGTCTAATTCCAAAATGAAAGAAGTAAAGATGTATATGAAGGAATGAACTGATTCTACCTTGAATGTAGTATTTTATATAAAAGTGGAAATTATACAGGTATCCCTCCTATAACATGATTTTCTACAAAATAGTTTTGCTCTAACATGATCTGAAAATTGCAGAAATCCTCATATAACATGATACTTCTATAATATGGTTTTACTTAACACATTTAGAAAATTATGTTTACTCTCCTACTGCTTACAGCACAAAATATTTTCATTAATTCTTGTAAATCCACACTATGGACACACACTACATATATAAAATGCAATCATTGGGAAATACTTTGCTAAAATTAGTCATAAATGCAATTTTGCTAGTTTGCTGTGAGAGGATGATATGCAGTCTATTTTTGATTTTGATTTGAAATTGAGTTAATTGTTGACCATTTGAATATTTTATGTTCCAAACATTCAATTCTTGAATAAAAAGTAAGTTTTTATTCTTCAATAGAAGAATGTGGAATTGAAAAACAAAATTTTTATTCATAAATTTTTTGGGTATGTGTTAAGGAACAGTTATTTTGTAGAAGGTTAGATACAAATTTTATAAAGAGAATAGAAGATACATAAACTTTAAATGCAGAAAAAGTTCAGAAAGTGAAGTTGATATTGTTAAAAGAAGAAACATTCTCGTTTTAACCAAACAGCAATAAGAAAGATATAAATGAATGTTACAAAGGCTGTACACTTTTTTTTCTTTTATTTTATGTATATTGTTTTTTTAGGGTCATATATATTTTTTCTTTATGTTTCGTTTTACATGAAAGTGTTATTCCACATAAGAAACTTCTTATGTGGAATTAAAAAAGTTATTTGTTTTTAATTGGTTTTGGGATATAACTTTCCTTTTTGTATTGGCTCCAGGTTTCATGTAACATGATTTCATACAACACTGTTTTTTAGGAACCTATCTACTGTGTTATACAAGGAATACCTGTATTACAGAGTAATATATGTCTCCATTATAAATTATTCCAATATAAATTATTTTACATTTTTTTTAGTCAAATTTTCAAGAACAACATAAAAATTCCTTATTCTGCATTGTCATATGTATACTTACAAGGAGATCCAGCAGACTATGACTTACTAATTTGTATGAAACTTTGCATGATGGTGACAGTTCGTGAGTTGATTCTTCTGACAAAATTTTAGATATAGACACCCAATCAATTTTTTAATAAATTTTTTAAAGCTTATGATTTTGATATTTCCTTTAATTACCATAACTGTGTTTAAAATCTCAATATTTAAATAATTACATTGACAGTGTAGATCAGTGGTTCTTAACCTTTTCAAAGTCACAGAGCAGTTTTGATTTTAAAGAAAATTTGCAGAACACTATATCACTAATATCAGGGGCAGACTGTTAACTTTGGGGGCCTACCCAATTAACCCAAATTAATCAAAAATGTCAAATGATGAGAGCTACGCTAAGCTAAAATGCTTTAGAGGAGCTAGACTTGTACTTTCATTCCGACATTGCATGTTATTTACATAATTGACAAAATGACAAAGTATATTTTGATTTTACTGACTACCAACAGAGCCGTATTTACTATCTACTGTCATATAACACTATTAGATTTGAATAAAATAACAAATATCAAAACATTGATATTTGATATTTTGTTCAAATCTAATAGTGTTGCAAACCAATGATTTAAACTTTATCTAGGTACGAAAAATTTTTGTATAATTTATTTTTGTTGTTTTTATTTTTTTGTCTGCGAAGGGAGTCCTTTGATTGAACGGGAGCTCTGGGCTGCAGCTCATAAAGGCCATGCCTAAATCTGCCCCTGACTAAGATCATAAATATCAAATAACAAAAATATTTTTGTGCATATATTTTAGTAAATACATGCATGCACGAACATGTATTTTACTAAAAATTATACATTACACATTAAATAACAGTAAAAAACATTAATTAAAAAATATATATTCTTAAGAATTATATTTTATTCTCTTAGAAAAATGGAAAATTTTTAAATCAAGTTTAATGCGATATCTGAGCTAATCTTTTGTAGATTTGAGCAATATCAGATCTAATATGTCATAAAGCTACCCTCATTTCTTCATCAATATTCCTAAGTCTTTTGCATTTTTTAGTTTTTATGTTCATTAGCGTTGAAAAGTCTAGTTCATCATGTCGAAAACTGTATCAAAATCTTAAGTGCTTTAATGGGTAAACCTGATTAATAAATTTATTTTAAAATGCAACCTGAATTTTGTCTACATTATAAAATACATACTGCGCAGTACGCTAAGGTGATTCAAGTAGACCTTGCTTTCATGATTTCGTGGAATATCAGTGTTCTGGGGAACACCAGTTAAGAACCACTACTATAGATGATTATGATACAAATAAGCTGACAAGGGAGCAGACAGAGTTGCTGAGCTCAGATTTTGATGAAATGTGGCAGGTTGATAGATTATGGCAAGACATTAATATATGCAAAAAATTGGAACCTAAAGCTCACGCTCTGCATTCTTTTATATCAATTAAAATCTAAATAATTCGTCACTTCCGCTGACGCAACATACGCATTACATGACACTGATCGCTCGCAATGCTTGTTGTTCGAAAATGGCCGAAGGACTCAATCCGTTTACAGTGCTTGACTATGTGCGGGATCAGTTGATGCAGGGACCTGACAAAGAAGCAATGACAGCTATCACTAATAGTTGTGAAGAAATTGAGAGTAAACTGGAAGTCATTAACCATATTGTCCAAATTCTCCGTGATCTTTATCACGGGCAGAATGAAATTGAAATTCACACCGAGACCAGTTTAGAATTAGATGAAGACGACGGTGTTGTTGAAGAAGACGCTAACATTTGTGAAGAATTAAGCTCTTCACAATCATCATCGTCATCAGCATATTTTCCATCACCTGAAAAGCGACCAAGACAGGAACATGCCAAAATATCTTGGGAGCAAAAATTAGCGGTGCATAAATTTGCCAAACAACCGTCTACTAACAAATGGAGAGCTTTTTCATCACTGAAAAACCGCTTCACGTGGTTAAAGAGTAATTATCAAGTTCGATCAATCTATAAACAAGTAGAGAGTATGAAAATGGATCGTGAAAGTGGCATAAAGAAGCTTAAAAATTGCTTTTATGAAAAATTTTTGGAAGCTTGCAAAAATAACCTCATTGTGCATGTTAATCATCTCAAAGCCTGGGCACATCAAATAAGTATAAACATTTGTTTGGAACAGACCGATTTTTCTCCACGATTTATCTCTCGTTTTAATGAAGAATATGGAATTGTTTCTTGCAGAATAACACATTATTCTTCGAAATCAAGAAAACTTTCTAAACAGCAAAGAGAACAGTTAGCAAAAGAATTTGTAAATAAAGTCAATTCATTTATTCCAAGTTTTGCTCCTGAATTCGTAGTCAATTTTGACCAATCCGGCTTTCAGAAAGAACTCGTAGGTAATCGTACCTTAAGTCTGTATGGCGAAAAGCAAACTTACGCTATGGTTCAATCAAAAAACATGACTACTCACAGCTATACAATCATGCCTATGATTTCTCTATCGGGCAAAATTTATTCGCCGTTATTCATATGTTTACAAGAGCCTGTATTACCTTTAAGTTCTGCAGTTATGGCAGCTATGTTCACATCTGAAAATATTGTCGTCTCGTATAATAGTAGCGGAAAATTTACGAAACATACTCTCAAAGAATTCGCAACATTGGTTATAGGTTCGAACCTTGGCCAACGAAATCTAATTTTGCACGATTCCTGGTCTGGCTTCAAGAGTCAAGATTTAATGTTGATTCTATTCGGGAACGCTATCCAGAGGCAGTTCTTCAATACTTTACAATTCCAGATAGTACAACTGATCTCAGTCAGTCTTTAGACCGATTTGGTTTTCTACAATGGAAAAGCTATGCTAAGAAATATTCTGAACATGTTAGGATTTATTGCCCTAATATCGACGTTTTCAAACGAAATAACATATTGAAATTACAGGCTTTGATTCATAATCAGTTTTCTTCGCCACGTTACGTTACTATGTGGCAATATAGTTTTTACTTGGCTGGCTATCTTGCTACTAAACCATCATTTGTCAATCCTATTGACTTTGCAATTGGTGATGTTACTGGCACATGTAATGAAGACGACTGTCACTCATTTATTTTTGTTTGATGTTCGTGGTGCAAATTTGAAGCTCTGTTTTCATCATTTCTTTGACAATACTGATGATTCGAAACCACATTTATGTAATATTTTCGTTCCTTAAATATGTAGACTACTTTCATTTGTAATTTAATAAAATTGTAGCCTTTATTGCAATTTGTGGTAGATTAGGTTGTAACAACAATAATTAATTTCTCGCATTGTATTATATTTCATTTTATCACCAATTAATAATAATAATAATAATAATAATAAACGGTCGCCATCACCGAACAACAAGCATCGCTAGTGACCAGTGTCACGTGATGCGTATGTTGCGTCAGCGGAAGTGACAAATTATTTAGATTTTAATTGATATAAAAGAACGCAGTGCATGAGCTTTAGGTTCCAATTTTTTGCATATATTAATGTCTTGCCATAATCTATCAACCTGCCACATTTCATCGAAATCTGAGCTCAGCAACTCTGTCTGCTCCCTTGTGAGTCAGAATCCCAGTGAAACTTTTTTTTAATTATCAATAAGAATAATTTTTGCTTAAATTTATTAATTCTTTTATATTTTTAGATAAATATATTATTTGAATGCTATATATATTTTAAAATAATAAAGTTCAATACTGTTTAGCAATAAATAAAATGGAAGATGTTTATTCACAAAGACATTTGTAATATTTTCAGTCTGAACAAATTATCTTCAGTAATATCATAATCACAGGTTACAGTAAAATTCAAATAAATGTTTACATATTCTAGTATAAAATTAAAGGATTTAAATTCAAAAACTCTTCACAAAATAATATAATCTAAAATCACTAGCTTAAACAATATTATAACTTTTTAATGTTATAGAATTATATAAAATTTTTCTTATATAGAAAAGCTACAAACCATAAATAAAAATAAAAAATAAAGGTGCTCCCTAATGTAGCTTCTCTAAATCAAATATGTTATAACCCTTGGCTATCTATTCTCAAAGCATATTGTCAAACTTTCACTAAGTTCTCTGATGGCTGCATATTGTCTCCTATATCTCCACACTAGTATTTTTAAGGATTCACTTATGGGACCCTATTTCTGGCTCCTACATTATCTCAATACCTTTGCTCATTTCCCAGTTTATTTCCACATCACTCTTGTAATATTTTTTAGATAAAGCAATTGTTTTTTCTCTGCTTCTATATCCTTTCTATGCTCTTGTAATCTGTCTCATAGATTTCTCATAGTTACACCGATGTAGTATTCTTGTTGCGATATACAGAACTGCTATCATCAATATAAATTAATACTCTATCCATTATGCATGTATTATTTAATTAGTTACGTTATATTTATTATATTAGACTATAGTTATATTATAAAATATAAAATTATATGTAAAATATGCTTGTAATCAACTCCTCCTATTATTATGTATAATTGTATCATCATAGATTTAAACATATATGCATTATTCTATTCTATAATTATTCCATTGCTCTATGTAAGTTTGTTTTAATGATTTTTGCTGATAGATTTGCTGAAATGATTTTTGCCAAACTATGGTCAAAAACATTTTGAATCGAATATAAATAAACATATTTCTGTTACATAGTGCTGTGTTTATTTTCTCCTATAGTATTCTTGTTTACAGGTATCATGGTTATATGTAAGAATTTGGTATAATTTTATTTTATGGCCCTCATCATATATATTTTTATTATTCTTAAGTGCATTGAAAACTGTGAGGCCTCTTTAGTATGCCAGAATTTTACTTTATTTTTTAACTGCCCTTTTTACGGTCAGCAATTTATTTAAGATGGCAATTTCATAAAAGGTTCAGATCTCAAGGTATCATTTCTGTGACCTTGATTCACAGAGTTGTGAACTGTTCCTTTGGAAGGTAGAAACTATACTTCTTTCCCTTGCTATGCTATTTATCTTTCTTACCATAGCTTAAAATGATTGCATAAAGTCTATGCTGTATCCATATCTATTGTCATATTTCATGATGTTAATAACTTTTGTTTTTTCATCTTCCTCTTTAGAATGAGTAAAAACTTGTTTAAAATGCAAATAAAAAGCTGCTTTTTTTAAATTTATGAGGTCATTCGACACTTTGGGATCAAAATGGGATTATATTTGTTTTCTATAAATCTTTGTCATAAAAGTACCTTCTTTAAAGAATATATTCTTTTAAAGAATTACCAGTCTAGCATAGAATAGTTCAAGATATTTAAATGAATAACTGTTGTTTGTATTTATTAAATAATTGGCTTTGGACTATTTGTATAGAAAATTGCCTTAGTTTATTTACATTTTAAACATGTTGTTATATAATTGTTATGCAAGTTGAATATTCCTAATTCAAAATGCTGGGGACCAAGAATGTATCAGATTTTTCCAGATTTTGGAATATCATGATTTAGTGAAGTTGAAGAAAAGTGAGAAAAAATTCACTATCAGACCTTTTTCAGATTTTTGACAATATATAAAAAACACAACAGAAAATAGTCAGACACTTCATATTTCACATGTTTGATTATTTATTGAATCATGATAGTGTGCAAAGTCGTGGGTTAGAATGAATGCAATACTATTAATTATAACTAAGCCTAACGGTTAGCAGCTCTGCAAATTCCAGAGTTCTGCCTGAGCTTAGGTCTTTTTTCTAAGTTCTAACTTAAATCTAATTAAACATGAAAAGTGACCAAGACAAGGAACATGCCAAAATATCTTGGGAGCAAAAATTTGCGGTGCATAAATTTGCCAAACAACCGTCTACTTACAAATGGAGAGCTTTTTCATCACTGAAAAACCGCTTCACATAGTTGAAGAGTAATTATCAAGTTCGATCAATCTATAAACAAGTAGAGAGTATGAAAATTTTTCATATAAGCTTAAAAATTGCTTATATGAAAAATTTTTGGAAGCTCACGAAAATAACCTCATTGTGACTCAAAAACACTTACAAAGTGTTAATAAATGCTTTATTGAAACTATAATAAAGCAACAATCAATTAATCAACAAAACTTGCTTTATCCAACTCAAATATCAACAATCAATTATTCACAAACGAAACGAACCTTAAAGACTACTTAAACCTACTACCTCCACCTCTGATACAAACTTCAAACAATCGTCGATCTTTAAAAGAAACTCAAATGTCACTTTTGCCAATTTTACGTCAAGACAATACCTCATCGGTTGCTGTTTTTCATAGGCTTTTATACCAAGTGATGTACAGTCCCATGTTGCTTCATTTACATACTCTTATGAACAAGGTTAAAGTTATTAGCTTACAGAGTAATTCATTCATGTCATCCTCTTTACAATTCATTTATCATTTATTAGCTTACAGAGTTATTCATTCATGTTATCCTCTTTACAATTAATTTATATATTAACAAAACATCAATACGGATATCAGACCAGTGGTAAAATTAGTTAAATTAGATGATGACGTCATTACTCGGGACAGCTCTTCCAGAGGATGGTTCTGATTCCGTATTACGTGATTGCTAACGATGGAGACGAAGAACATGGGAAGTAAGTTAACTTTTAAACTAAAATATAAAACATTAGATTATAAGAAAATAATGCTAAATAATAGAGTGCATAACAAAATAAAAATAGGACAGGTCAAAGTTAACTTCTTCACAAGTGCACCATGGTTGTATAGACATTATTACTTCATCTTTTATGTCCCAAACAGCGAATCACAGGCCTGTCCAAAAAAGCTTCCTGTTGTGAAAGCAAAGTTACCAATTTTGAATTCAGTATATTCAACCTGTATTTAAAATTTTTATGATGCTATTTATTAAAAATTAATAGTTTTTAATTAATTTTTTAATTTATCTAACATTTATATTGTTTTTTAACAGCTTTATTCTCATTAGCAGCAGTTATCAGTTGGACCATACAGTATTTTACTAAATTAAAAGATAATGTAATGACAATTGAAGAACAAGATAAGAATTGGACATCTAAAGACAAGGCATGGCTAGGTTATAGTTTTTGGTTTGTTGTTATAGTGATAATTTTTTTTCTTTTAAACATCAGTTTAGTGACACTAGCCTTACAACAACCATGGGATCGTCGAAAATCAAAACCTGTTTCAGAGAAAAATCCTGAAGGTGTAATTATGTTATATTAATATTAACAAATAATATAACTCCAAAATGCATTTAAAGACTGTAGTAAGACCACACTATCATCATAAAAGAATGTTTTATAGATCTCATTTAAAATCTCTAAGCTTGCAATTTATCGTTTAATTCTTTTCATAAAGAAGAAAAACATTTTTATATTATTTTTAATATAATTCAATCTAGTCCTAAAATGCATTGCAAGTTACATGTCTCAGGTTTATTTATAATAGTCATATGAATAAATACAACATTCTTTTATAATTAAAGTAAGAAAATTAAAATGAAATAAATTAT
The DNA here is from genome assembly GCA_000484575.1 of Olivierus martensii. Lineage (NCBI taxonomy): Eukaryota > Metazoa > Arthropoda > Arachnida > Scorpiones > Buthidae > Olivierus > Olivierus martensii. The sequence goes on along the minus strand of AYEL01074760.1, from coordinate 37,289 downwards.
AAAGGTGATCAAAATGAATCTGATAGTGATCAAAATAAATTGGATATTTTATATTCAAAATAATTGTAAGTTTGTATTTATTATTTTTTTGATAAAACATATGAAGGTTCAAAATATAAAATATATAATTCATAATATTACAGGAAACTACTTGCTTTAAACCAATTACAAGACATACAGCTCTACTAGCAAATATAAATTATTAAATTTTATACTTGCTAGTAGAGCTGTATGTCTTGTAATATATAATTCATATTTTGACTCTGAAAATCAAATATATCATAAATCAGTTTGATGGTATTTTAATCTCTCTCAATTATTCATCATGGATAAGTTTTTAAAATAAGTTGTTCATCATTAAAAATTCTGAAAAATGTATATTAAAATAAAATATAATTGTTTGTTCATAAACAATTATGTTTATATAGTAAGTTATTTTAAGAGATTAAACAAGACTAATTTTTTAAAAATTGCTGAAACCTATCTTAAATTAACTTATGTTATTGTAACTGAATATTATTTTTCATGTTTTAAATATACAGATTTTTTTATCTTAAATTTTTTGACTTAATTTGTTTTTATATTATTTTGTAATGTAAATATGATATAATGATCTTTAGAGAATATGTAAAAAAATTAAATATGATAAAATATTAATGCTAGATCAGTGACTATGTGTATATATGCTAGAAATGAATAGAGATTTAAATCTCATTAAGTATATGCAATCCTCTCTAAAACAAATTGAAAACAACTCATTGTAAAGTAAACTGTTTTCTTAAAAGCAGTTTTATAGTTTTTCATCTCATTTAATCATAAAATAAAAATATTTGTAATTATATATAGTTAAGAGCAAGAATATTATATATATGAAAATATAACAATAAATCATTTAAATTTTTATTAATCTAAAGAAATTTTTATAGCTGGTTATTTTTGTTTAATATTGAAGGGAATTTTATATGTAGTTAAAGAAAGGGACTATTATTGGATCAAATTGGAGAAGAGGAGGGATTACTGTTGGTAAAAATTAATGATTCATTTTTTATAATAAATATCAACTACTACAGGATCAAAGTTTGTAGGAAAAAATAAAGTCCTGATTATACATGGTGGTATCGAAAAGTTTCAAGACTAGTATTCTTTACTAAAAAGTACTTTATCTATCTATGTTTACACATTATCACCTTCAAAATAATCCCCTTGCACAGCAGTACAGTGCTCCCAGCATTTCTACCACTCCTGGAATGTCCTCAAAGTCTTCTTTTAGAAGTGTGTCAAGCACTTTCTGTGATTCACGCTGGATCTTTGTTTTCAGGAAGATAGCAAAGTCTGCATGAGCCAAATCTGACAAGTAGTGTGGGTGCAGAAATGAGACCATGTTGTTTCTGATGAACTGGTGAGGAGAGCTTGGTGACAGAGTGCATTGTCGTTCGTGAACTATCCAGTTTTTAGTGCATCACAGATCCGGTTGCATTTGCCAAATATCCTCCCTCAGACATTCTAAAACTTGGAACTTGCTACTGATAGTCTGGCTATTGGGGATGAATTCTTGATGCACTATCCTGCAAATGTCAAAAAAGACAATGAGCGTGCACTTGGTCGAGGTGCAGAACTGTTTTGTCTTTTTTGGTCAAATTTCGAAAGGAAATTAAGGCTTATAAGATCAGGCCAATTTCTGTCTGGTGTCTGTGTCTCTGTCTCTCCACTAATTCCTTTTGAACTAATTAACAGATTTTTATAAAATTCCATAGTGATGATTTGCCATTAAAGGATACTTGATGCTGCATCCTTTAATCCTGTAGGTTCAATTAATCCTGCAGGATAGAATTTCATTTTTATTACAATTTTAGTTTATAGTTCTATCTATTGCAATACTAAAATAGTATAGAGGAACATATAACTTGCGTAATTTCTTAACACAACACTGTGTATTTCAATATTCATAATGACATCATAGTCCTAATATGTTATCATGATGTAATATCTATGTCAATTAAATTAACATTAAGATTGGACACAAAAACCAATGGATTCCAAATGCTAAATAAATGATATGTTTGTAAAGTAGACAATTTTAGTTCTTTCTGGAACTTGTGTTAATTTTACATTTCATACAACATTCTATCCTAGAAATATGTATAGTGGATTATGAAGAAAACTTAAGGTGTCCATTTTTTTATTTGATGAAATAACTGAAATAGATAATTTGTCAGGAATAGCTTAGTGAAAATTTTTTTGTGAAATTGTTGGAAGATAGTTATAAGTCAGTTCTTATATTAGCTTAGTGAAAATTTCACAAAAATATTTTCACTAAGCTAATATATGAATTGACAACATAAGCAACAATAAAATAAAAATTCTGTACCATCATATTTGATTTTGCCTATTAGTCTCATATGAACCTTTTAATTGAAAACGAAACATGGATTATGCATAAATAGAGTTATTAAGTAACAACTTTATTATTTTGGTAGAGGAAGTCTCTAAAGAGGACCAAATCTAAATGCATTTGGTCTTTGGCTGTATTCTGTGTGTTGTAAAATTGAATTAATTTATTCTTTAGATGCTATCCTACACTTTGTTTTCTTATATTGTCTTTTTCTGAATTGTGAAAATTTGATAGCAAATTGACAGCACTTTTTTTTTTTTTTTTATCTTGCAATTAAAATATCTGATTCATTTATTTCTCCATTTGAATTCCTTGTGTTTCAAAATTGTACAGTTATGCCTCAACTGAAGTTGTTTTCAATTTTACATCGGTTTTATTGTTAATAGGAAAAAATAAAAGTCTACTAAAGGATGGATTTCACAGGCATAAAATGCATTGTAAATATACTGATATTACTTTTGTTACATGGCTAGAGGCTGCGTCTTTATGCCAAAGTTCACTCTTGTTCAACTTTCTATGCTGTGTATGAGAGTACCTTGACTATTCGTCCATTCAGGATACAAGCTAATTATTGAATTATTTAGAAGCTTAAAATTGCTATTAGCGATGTTATAGGGTTATTTATAGGTAGTCTAATTTTTCGATTTAAGTTGCGATTCTTAGAACAAATTAATGACGTAAGGTAACGTAAGACTGTATTATTAATCAATATAAATATATTTTTTCAGGAAGAATTTATGGTTCCACAAATATAAAGCCTAATTTGTTTTAATAAAGAATTAAACTACAGCTTTTGAAGTAATTGATAAAAAGATGTTATGAAATTTGAATATTTTCATTGAAAAATTTTAGTTTTTTTGTCTATATACAGTAGAGTCGCCCTAATCTGACAGACATGGTTCCAAGGCTTTTATTTTTTAGCTTTTCGTTTTCTAATATAAAATAAAAATCTAATTCTCCAGATAAAATTTGTTCCGTGACGGATTTATGGATGTTTAATGAAAAAAATGGAATTACATAAACAAATACATTCAGTTTATTAAGACTTTCCTGTCATTGCTCTTGCTGTTCAAATTTCACAAACCTCTCAATGTTATCCCTTTTTTTTTTAATGTCATAGGCTCATTCAATACCATAAAGTGAAGCCAAATTGCTAAACTTTTTCCCAAATCAAGTTTCTTAATTATTTTCTGCCTTTTTGACTACAGTCAATATCTTGTGTTTTCATTTATTACTTTTTCTGTTTGTGACATTATGTAAAGATAAACAACAAACACTGATACAGTAAAAACATTATGTAAAGATAAATAACAAATACTGATACAGTAAAAACACTATTTTACAGTAAACAGTGTACTGAGCTTAAAAATTAGTTTAACTATAATGCCTGTACAACAAACGAATAACGATTGACAATTTGTTTACATCAGTTTCTCTCTCGCACACGGACTAGTTGTGACATGAAAATTTCATGTGAGCAGTGCAACAGTTTGTAGAGTGTCGGACTACAGAGACTCAACTGTAGATATTAAATTTTAAAGCATGTCCACTTGACTTACAATGGGATTTAGTTTCAAACCCCATCACCATAAGTCAGAAGAGTTATAAGTTGTAATGCCCAAAATTTATGGATTTCTCACTGGACACCATATGTTATCTTAATAAGCATAAAGAATATAAAATTATAAGAATTGGACATTTGTGTCTGGTTCTTGTAATTTTATGCTCTTTTTGTTTAAGATAATATATGGTGTCATAATAAACATTAGCATTGAAAAATCCATAAATTTTGGCATTTATGACTATGATTGTTCTGACTTAGGAAAGAATGCTTTCCATATATTAGACCATTGGGTCAGACTTGAACGTATGGAATTATATTGACCAATCACAGAATTTAGTGATTACATCATTGTCATTAGTGATTGTAAATTGCAAACTATCTATTTGTACTATATCTCTTGAAATTAATCATGGATTCATTTCATTATTCCATTTAAATATAAGTTCTTTCAAAAAGTTTTGAGAATTTTTAATAATTTTTTATACCCATGATAAAAAAAAATTACAAAAGATTGTACTTTGTTTTACGATTTGATTTGTTTGTTTTGAATATAAATGGTTATAAAACAAAAATTTTTATGATGTTTTGAAAAAAAAAATTAAATTTAAGTATTGTAAATAATATACAGCTCAAATGATCAATTTTGAATAATATATGTTTCATTTTGTGATGAGTTTTAGATGATTTTTTAATGATTTAAAAGTTACTGAGTTTCTTTTCATTTTCTAAATTTAATTTTGCTCTATTTCTGATTTGTTATATTATTTAATTTTCACATTATCATTTGTGATAATGTGTACATAGTAATAAAAATTTTAAATGTATTATTGAAGCTTATTTATTACATTTAAGTTTTTAATTGACATAAAAATTAAGAAATGTTGAAAAAAATTAGTTAAAGGATACTGAAGTTAAATAATCTTAAATTTAAATGAATTATATTTAGATTAATTTCCAATTAAAATGGGAATTATTCTCATTATTATATGATTTAAAAATTATTTACATTTGAAAATATTCCTTATTAGAATTAGATAAAATAAACTTTTTTTTTTTAATTAAGAATTTTTTATACTGAAAATATTCAAAACTTTTTCCACTGCTATTATGATTTAATAATTCTATTGAAACTTTTTAAATTCAGTAATTTGTATTATAAATGTTTAATATTTTGGATTTTTAGGAAAATTTTCAATTTAATTGTTGGGGAAAAGTTAGTTGTTTTGATCAGATTCATTTTAAGAAAGTTATTTTAGATAATTATGATTAATTATATGCAGTTAAAATTAATGTTGTAGTATTCTGTCACTAATTTAATTATCTAGTCTATTTGGGATCTATCAAATTAATTCTGATTATTTGTAATAAATGAATTAAGATATTTAAAATTAAAAATTTCATTCTTTTTATTCATTTTATCCATTTTATTCTATATATTTGGATAATGGATTAAAATCTCTGCTAGAATATTTTGATGATATAAACTGAAGTGCCTAAAAAAATATTTCATATCAAAGATTACTAATTAAATTCTATACTAAAAATTTAGTAATTAAGAATTAAAAAATGGAATTTATTATAATATGGCATCATTTATAAAAACAATGTCAAATATTATTCTTTAATTTATCAAAACACTGCAGTACAGTATATTTTGATAAATTAATAATATAATTAATTAAAATTAATGAAAATAAAACACTAATTAGTAATATTTTAAAATAAATTATAATGAAACTAAAGCATCTATTTTCATACACTGAACATTTATTTCATGAATTCGCTTTAAAATTTTTAATAAAAATTATAGAATTCTTGAAACAAAATATTATACAATTTTATGATCGTTATAAATAAAATTTTATATAATAAATATATTCTCAATAATTATTCAGATGCATAGGAAAAAATAATACTGTGTACTGCATAGAAAAATGATGTAACATTAATTAAACATAAAATAATTATAATTTTGTAGAAAAAAATCCAATCAAAATCGATCATCGTCGATGTACAGTACAGTAGGCCTACAATAAATGAGTTGAACAAAACTACCAATTTGAATTTTTAAATTAAAAAAAAAATCAATAGAAATAATATAATTCCGTTTACTAATTTTTATATAGATAATATTTTTGAATTAGTAAAAAGTAATTATATATCTAATGTATTAAATATATTATAAAATATAATTACATATACGTAAGTAATCTTCTTTCCAAGGATATTATTATTATTATATAATGTATAATTTATCATAATAAAAAATATGTACGGGAATCCTTTGATTAGTGCGGTTAATAAATCCTTGCAATATCCCGCATAATTAACGAACATTTATCCGTTCCAAGATAATGTTCGTTATCCGAATTGTTCGTTAATCGATCATCAATTTACCATAGGTTTTTATGGGAATTTGATTCGTTCTAGAGACCCCCAAAAAATAAATAAAAAATTATATAATTTCTTACTATGTTTATTTATATGTAATGACAATAATATATACATACATAGTCTTGCATTTTCATCTATTATGTTTATTTTCCGTTAAAAAATCTGTCCAATGTCGATTTCCTTTCTCTCTTTTTTAGAATTTTTCGGAAATGATTAATAGCATTATCGTTGTAGAGATCACTAAGCATATTGACTTCAATCTGATATGGGTGCCATTCTAACACCAAAATATTGTAAAATCTCTTTCTTATCTTCTTTAATAAGTCTTTGATTTGTTTTAAGTTGTTTCCGAGTTCATTTTAATCGAGAAAAACTACTGTTCTCCCATTCTTATCTATAAGTCCACGAATGCGCAAGGCCTAAGCCTATTATTCAGTTAGGATAGTTAAGCAGCCATATCCTCGTGAGATACTTTTTATCTGGCGGCGGCCATTTATAGAGTTCATCATATACAAATCTTAAATTTTTTTTTATCATGTAACAAGTAAAACACATTCGAAATTTGGAGACGTCGGAATAGACATGTTCATAGAAACATCTGTCATTGTTTTTCAGAAGCATATAACTGCTCTCAATCATTCAACTGATAAAAATTTATCTTATAGAAAGTGGCTGAAATTCGATAGTTACAGTGTCAAAAAATATTTTCTCGATTTTTTATTAAATTTATTATATCGCGCTCCAACTATTCCCATAAATGTTCCATCTTAGCAATAGATTTTTTATGATATGCCAAACTTTAAATCCTATAATATAACATACAAATAATATTAAAAAATTTAATAATAATAATAATTATTATGTTATTCGAATTGATTTAATAGATCTTAAAATATATTAGATATAGCCTACTAAATATTTAATAATTTGTTTATTACAATATATAAATATGGCATTAAAATTAATCAAGTAAAAATCTCTAATATTGGTTTATGATGTTATCTTTTTATGGAAGTTTTCGAAATTATTTAAAGAAATATAATTCAATTCTTAAGAAATAAATTATGAAAATATTTTCCATAAGAAATATAATATATATATATAATTCATAGAAAGACTGATGTCCTGTTAAATATGGAGGCATAGTAATTAACTTTTGATAAAATTTTAAACAATTTATTAACATATCACTTTAAAAATAAATTTCTATTTACTAAAAATAACAAATTAAAACTGAGCTCGAAATAACGATAAAATAAAAAGTCTCAATTGTTATTCATTAGGAATAAAAAAATTCATCTTGTTCTATCAAAATAGAAAAATGATCATAATATAGTCGTTCTCATATTAATAAATATAGGACAAAGTTTGTAAACATAAACAACATATTCTAGATTAAATTTGGCTTTCCTATTACTTTATCTTTTGTTTTTCTATTTTTGGCCACTCTTGCCAATACTTTTCTAATTTTCATCAAAAATAAGAAAGATCTTGTTTTTTCCCTAGATTTCGTAATATATCTAATGTATTCTTTTATACAGGAATCCTTTGATTAGTGCGATTAATAAATCCTCGCAATAAACCGCCACTAATCAAACTAAAAAACCAATGGGAATAATTACAATGAATCCTGGAAAATATCAAAATTATAAACAGGTATTTTTTCCTCTCTCAAAACGTATCTATATTGCATTACCTGTACTTTAAATCATTAAGGAATATGTATAGATATTTAAAAATTTATAATAAGAATTAAAATTTATTTTTCACAAAAAAATTCTTTTTACAAAATTGCATAAATTTTGGAAAAACTACTGTTCTCCCATTCTTATCTATAAGTCCACGAATGCGCAAGGCCTAAGCCTGTTATTCAGTTAGGATAGTTAAGCAGCCATATCCTCGTGAGATACTTTTATCTGGCGGCGGCCATTTATAGAGTTCATCATATGCTGGCCAACACCCATGATGGGGTCAACCGGATGGTTGAAGGATAGGGTTCAGCAAGCCGGGCCTGGACCCTCCCCTCCAGTAAAATTGGAGGACTGGGATCCAGAGCCTCCAAGATGGTAGCTTACCATCTTGGAGGCTCCCTCCAAGACGGTAAGCCACAGCTTTACCACGCGACCATCCGGCCGACTTGTCATTCTGTCAGTCTGCTGGTTCCACAGTTTATTCTGTGACAAGTTCATTTCCAAACATAAAAATCTTTCGCAAAAGTGTTCGTTAACCGATCACCCACTCTATCAAAACCGCGCTAATCAAACTAAAAAACCAATGGGAATAAATTAATGAATCCTGGAAAATATCAAAATTATAAACATGTATTGGGAATAATTATAATGAATCCTGGAAAATATCAAAATTATAAACATTTCCCTCCTCTCAAAACGTATCTATATTGCATTACATGTACTTTAAATCAAAGAGGAATATGTATAGGTATTTAAAAATTTATAGTAAGAATTAAAATTTATTTTTCTCAAAAAAATAATAAAAAAATTTTACAAAATTGCATAAATTTTGTAAAAAATAATTGCACTTCCGTAGACATCGAGTACTGGAGAGGAACTGAAGGCAAGACTGCTGTATAATACTGTAATGAACCAAAGGCAAGTCTGGCTATATAATATTGTAATAACTATTATCAGATAGTTGCTATTCACGCTAAATTTTATTAATAAATAAAATTACGAACTAATTTAAAATATGACAATTAGATGACGAAAATCATAATATTAACAGAAATAAATAAATAAATTTATTGCAGTGTTCTAATCATATAGACAAAAATCCCAGAGATTCAGTTGACAACGCTTCAGAGGATTTGCGAAAAAAAATCGCACTTGTTGAATCGCACCAAATTTGAACAATTAGATGACGAAAGTCATAATATTAACAGAATTAAATAAATAAATAAATTTATTGCATTGTTCTAAATATGTAGACTACAATCCCCGAGATACAGTTGTCAACTCTTCAAACGGTTTGCAAAAAAAGAAAACTCGCACTTGTTGAAGCGCACTAATCAAATTTAGCACCGCATATATTAAGGGATAGTCTCAAATTTTTTTTTGCCCACTAATCAAGGGATTCCTGCACATATTTTATATTTTTACAAATTTATTAATTTTACAAATAAAAGATGGCGCTTCCTTAAAAGTGTATCTAAATATTAATTAAAAGTCAAAAAATATTAAAGCAGTAAACTAGATATATTCAATAGCAACGAAACGTATGAGTTTGACACATCATACAATATTTCTTCGCATTTTCTTTGAAATAAAAATATAAAATCATTATATTGATTTACTATTAAAATTAATTAGTTAATGTCGATGTTTGAAATAAAAATATAAAATCATTATATTGATTTACTATTAAAATTAATTAGTTAATGTCATGTCAATAATGTAGATTCCTATAATATATGTCAATATAATTTCATTCAAAATCTGTTAATATTTGAGCAAGATATTATCTGATTGTCTGCGAAAATATTTTCTCTTATTAAATCAGTAATATTAATCCCGTATCAATCATTTTAAACGAGTTTGTTTTTTTGGTGTGTCTGAATAACATATGTGATTTTTATGCAAATAAGATAATTTTCATGCAAATTATAGTGTTATAACAAAAACACCATAATTCTTTTACTGTTTTTATTCAATTTAGGACTGAAAAAATCTAAATTATCGATAAATATTAACTATTAAGCAATTTTTTTTTTATGATAAATCATTTTATTCGCATAGATCGATGATTAAATATATATACAGAAATGATACTATTTATCAATAATATTAAATATAAACTTTTAAGATTACTGTTTCCTATTATAGAATTATAATTTTTATTCTATATCTTTCTAAAGATATATATATATATATATATACAGTGTGATTTTTTTTTTTTTTTTTTTTTTTTTTTTTTTTTTTTTTTAATGATACGGCGACCACCGAGATCTACACTCTTTCCCTACACGACGCTCTTCCGATCTAAAAGTTTGGGGAAAAATTGAAGGAACATGTAGAGGAGGCAATTATAAGCAAAACTTCTTAGGATCATTTTTTGATTTGGGGCGTCGTTAAAAAAATATAACACCTGAAAGTTTTGTGACAAATCTGATGTGGTGTGGTGCGTAGCATCTGACGTGTTACGTGGAATGTCGGGGATTTTTGAGAGAATGCTCCAGAGTTTCGTTCGACGTTGCTATGTTTGTATTGAAAGTGTGGTCGGCAGTTCGAACAACTTTTATGAAACTGTGCGTAAGCGCCGTGCAATTGTATCCGTGCTGATGCAATGTTTGCATAATAAATACTGCCAACCATAAGAGTATTTTCATCGATCTGTTATCTGACTCTCAGTAGTAGAACCGGTCTGAAAATGATTGCTGCTTGACTTACTTTTGGTATTTTACACACGTTTTAACAGCTAGAGAAAATGACGTCACAAAACATTCAGGTGCTATATCTTTTTAAGAAAGCCCCAAATAAAAAAAAATGATTTTTATTTGGGGATGTCATTGGATATAATCTGTTCATACAGATTTTTAAAGTATCAGAAGAGATTATCATCATTCGTTTTGCGATTTTCTATTGGGTTAAACTGTTTCTATTTATGAAAACATGTTATAAATCTGATTTTATATCTGTTATCATATCCATTGCAGATAAAAGTCACGAAAATGTAGATTGATTATTTACTTCACCGTTTTAAAGAATATTTATTTATACTTAGTAGTGCTTTGGAACAGTTCTCCTATCCACAATTCATCTTTTGATTTAAAATGAAAATATTTTCAAATATTTCTTTACTAATAAAATCAAATTGCAAAAATATGGATTAAACTTCTAGCGATGATAATTTATAGATAATTTTTCCAAAATAATAAAATAACTTTCCATCAGTAGTACAGTATATCATTTAAATAAGAGCAAATAATTTTAAATATATCAAATTTTAAAAATTTCGAAATGACATCTTATGCAATATTTCTTTCAAAATACCGAGGAATTATGGTTTGGATAATAAGAAAACGATCCTCTGAAACATTGGTTGTCGACGTGAAGCTGCTAAGTTAATGTAGAGAGTCTGCGAATATCTCTCTTTTGAATTTTTTTTTAGATCTTATTTTTGTATAAGCGATTGATGTATTCTGTTGCAATCTCTAGAAAGTGTGAAGTTTGGCAGAAGTTGTAACATAAGCTCAGAACAAACGAATAAATAATTGAGATTTACATTTTCGCTTTTTATTTGAACTGTCAAGACGAAATGGAAGAAGGATTTAAGAAGTATTTGCAGAAGGCAGATTAAAATTAGTTATTAAGATTGATTGGATTTGATAGATTTTATGTTTTATGAAATATTCTTAAAGGATTTTCGCTTTTTATTTGAACTGTCAAGACGAAATGGAAGAAGGATTTAAGAAGTATTTGTAGAAGGCAGATTAAAATTAGTTATTAAGATTGATTGGATTTGATAGTTTTTATGTTTTATGAAATATTCTTAAAGGATTTTCGATTTAAACAGGATTTAATGATAGAGTATTTTATAAAATTAATGATTAATTAAATTAAAAAATAAAAGAAATTTTAAATTCCCTTGAAAATTAGAATCCATATTTAAATTCCTACCATAAATTTAGAATTTAAACATATAAAAAATAAATTATAATTTATCTAATATAAATTAACATAAACTAGTATAATTGATGAATTTAGAGGGATGGCTGCATGAAGTATTTGGAGGATCTAATTTAATTCCCAAGAGGATCTATCTATCTGGAGGATATGATTTCAATTCTCATGTCCCACATCTTCAGATTTTTTCTCAGGAAGAATCTGGATCTGGCTCGTTAAACTCCATTCTTTATCTGATGGCCGATCCTCACGAATATGGGTTGCTCATAATGGGCATTAGAATGCCCCATTATTTAGTAAATTCTGATTGAAAATCCGACATACAACTAAAAAAGAAGCTAATTGAATGGTCTTCTGTAATCAGGAATTTTTTCATTCAAAGAAAAAAAATCCTGAGAAATATACAGTACACTTAAATAATCGGTTGCGTGAGGCGGCCGGATTGCCGAGTGGTAACGCGTTTGCGTACCACGCTGGAGGACCCGGGTTCGCGTCCCGGGTCTGGTCCCGGATTTTTTTCGGGGTGCTGGGCCCGGCCCGGTGATCCCCGTCCTTCACCATCCGGCCCCCCTCCACGGGTGTGGGTGCAGCTGGGCCCGGCCTGGTAATCCCCGTCCTTTACCATCCCCCTCCACGGGTGTGGGTGCAGCCCGTGGTTGGAACGGAACTGGCCCCGTCCCCTTAGTAATCTCCCTGATTGGAAAGGGGACGTAAAATATATATATATAAAAAAAAAAATCGGTTGCGTAAGATGACAATACTGAACATCTATGTAAATAGTGTTTTTGTCTCTATGTATTCCTATTTGATATTTGGAAAAAAAAAAAAACTGAAAAATTTCGTTCTAAAATTTTGACAATAAATATCTGATCAAGCAATAAGAAATCATGCAAATCGAGGGAATAACTATATAGAAGTATATATATATTCACACTACACTGTAATTATTAGTGAAGTAAGAGATTGTAAAACTATAGGCATCCATCCTCGAAAAAAATTGAATGTCGAAGTTGGGCAGAAAATTAATTTCATGTGGTGTATATTTAAATCTCCTTAAAAAGTTAAAAGTATGCAAATTATTCGAAATTTGAGCCGAGTCAAGTTTTAAAATAAAATTTAATTCGGTACCGTTGTTAAATAAAAGTTCGAAATTTCGAAGTACTGTATTAAAATGTGATAGCACATAAAAATATTCATCAATATAATTATTTTTCAATAAATTATTTCACCATACTTATAGCGTTATAGCTATAATATATTTTCATTTATCAGGCATGCAGGAGGATTGACTATGCCATTAGAATTTTAAAGGGAGAGATGGCTTGCAACAATCAATATTGATATGACTATTACTAGAAAATAAATAGTTATAACTCTGTAATAAGGATAAATATCATATTTATTCGCGTAATATTTCCTTATGAATAATTTTTCTAATAATTTTCAAAAGGAAATTAAATAACAAAGGGAAATATTATGTAATTTTCTGTTTTGGATTTTGTTAAAGAATACAGTCACTAAAAATATCAGAAAATTTTCTTCTAAATTTTTTTTTTTTTGACTTCTACAGAATTATTATTCAAATAAAATATTAAAAGATAGAAAAGAAAACAATACAGACAATAGAATTTTGCAATAATTCAAGGACTCAAAGATAACTGGAAGCACAAATCTAAATTTGAATGAATGCAATATAATCAATTAATCATTTGTTAATTGATTACAAATATCAAAAAATTCTGCGTTTTATGTATATTTTTAAATTTTGGAAATGTCAGCTTGTGATAATTTATAATCCAATAAATTTTAATTCCAGTTTGATATTCTCTCACTTTTTAATGAATAAAAATAAATATCAAACAGTGTCAACAATATGGGGATCCTTGAAGTATCGTATCAGTTTACATACTAGAAAAATTATGAACCGTTTACTCTAATATTTAAACATTTTACATATTTGATTCGAGATATCTGTAGGGCAGAGGATTATATAAGATCATTATTTTAACCAAATAAAAAAAAATGGCTAACAAAACAAATATTCATGCAGAAACATAATAACTTTTACATCACATTTTATTTATGAATTTTAAAAAGAATTAAATCAGAAATTATTCATCTATATACTACAATCGATCATTTACTGTAGCATTGATGAATAAATATAAATATAATTAAATAATTATTTGTTATAGTTTTTCAATTTGTTCAATTAAAAAACAGTTATATGTAACATTAAAGAATTTTACTTGTTTATAGGTTGTTGACATATTTTACAACATTCTATATCGTGCGTAAATTTTTTTTATAATAATAAAACTCGTATTATTTTTCTTCTAATAATAATGCTTGTACTAATATACTGTACAGTATTAGGCTGGTCAACCGGATGAACGAGTGAAAGTATGCCGTACAGTATTTCTAGTCCGAGGACTGAATTCTTTTTTTCGTTTATTTGTTGTTTTATGCTATTTTTCAACTTGAAATTAAGCTCAGATCATTCCGTTGTTCACCACAGGTTTCCATACTCAACTTGGAATTAGTCAATAGGTTCATATAGCTAACCAGTAAGATGGGGATCAACTAATCGTTCCTGAAATCGTCCAGACAGCTGAATTATAAAATGCTAGCTTACCAGCTGGAGGATCTGAGTTCAATTTCTGGTTCCACATCTCCAAAAGTTTTTGAAAAAGGATTTAAGTCTGTCTCGCTGAATTCAATCTTTCAGCTGAAGTGTCAACCAGGAGTATGGGTACTAGTAGTGGATTCTGAAATGCCTTGCACTGAATAACTATGTTAAAAAACGGCAAAAGCAACGAAGAGAGGAAAAGAAAAATACAAGAGTCGGCAAACTGCGGTTCTTTGAGTATATACATGTGGCTCTGAAGTAAAATTGAAAATGAAAATAATACTATCATAATTTCATTTATAAAATTTTTAAATAATTTTATTCACATAATGATGATTTCATTTGTTTAATAGGTTTCGCAAAACTTCATGGCACTAAAATTGCGGGAAGCGTGACGTCGGAGAGGAGAAAGCGAGTAAGGAGAGGTTATACAGATGGAGTAGAGAATTGATTGAGCACATGATAAGTAGGTAGTCAACCAAAGTGATTAATAATGCTAATAAGTGAGCGCACGCCTGCCCAACGTTGTCCAATAACATCAAGGATGTTTGAGTTACTGGCATCGATGGCCAGTAGAGACCATGGTAGAGACCAAAGACAACGAGTTTTGCCAAGTAGATAGCGCCATGTAAAATTATATTTATGGCTCTCGAATAATTTTTAAATTGTTATGAAGAATAGGTTTGGCTCTTCGGTCTGAAAACTTTGCCGACCCCTGCGTTAGATTATAACATTATAGATTATAATGTTATGAAACGTAATGAATGTAATGAAGTGATATAATTAACTTCTTTTAAAAGTAAAGTAGATCGAATTGTAAAACAAGTTTCATTTAGTCATTTACAATATTATTAAGAAAAAAAGAAATGAAAAATAAATCTAACCAAGTTCAGAATCATTTTTCAAGCATTCGATGTCCTACAACGATAATTTGCTGTAACATAATTTTACATTCAGTCTAGACATTTTATTCAAAAAACTTGTATATGATAGTTATCTAGAAAAAATACTGTCGATAATTACCGGTAATAATGATAATGTTTGAAATGCTAAGAGGAAGTTAGTGATCTTCTTTATAAATTTCACAAAAACAACTTTGATAATGAATTTAAAACTTTATAATTTTTAAAGCATTTTATAAGCTAAAAAATGTTTTTTTTTTTTTTTTTTTTTTTTTTTTTTTTTTGCTCAATTTTTTTTTTTTTTTTTTTTTTAATTAAATTCTTTATATGCGTATATTTTGAGAAAAGAAATTATTTTTAAGATTAGCAAAGAATTCATAATAAATAATAAATTTTTATTGTCGGTTTAAAAATTTCTTCAAGAGAATTAAAAGAAATAAATTAGTGTTGTATGAGATAATTATTGGATTTTATATTGAATTTAGTTATAGTGAAACAAGATTATTTTGTTTTGTGTGTAAATAAATTGGACTATACGAAATATAGCTCTATTCACTCTTTATTAATTTCTACGAACTCGTAAACCCACAAAACGTGTCTATATGATACTCTTTTAATTTATAAATGGCATAATGCAAAACAATCAAAATAAAACAAAAAAAAAATTTTTTGTTTTCATTTAAAACCGTGTAAAAGCGAAACCGTGTAAATTAAGTACCGTGCAAATCGAGGTCTAGGTGTACTTAGATTCTTGATTTTTCATTTGATTTTGCAAATTATTTCAGATAAACAATTTTTAATAAGGGTATTTAAAATAGAATGAATGTTTAACACTCAAATATACAAATTTCCTTAAAAATGTTAAAAAATATTTGTTTTTAATGAAAAAGTTTGAGGAAAAAATAGAAAATATAATTGAAATAATTCTGAAGAGACTATTTTTAAAATTTACGTCATCGTCTTCAGACATTAATTACGAGAAATTTGGATATTTAAAAGAAATATTTTTTCTGTCGAAACTCGATATGTCATAGTAGCGATAACATCTTAAATTATCAATAAAATAAAAATAAAAAATAAATGAATAATTAAAAATATTATTAATAGTATTATCAAGTAAAAATTATGAACTCATCCTAAATCAAGTAAAATTTTAATATCTGTATTTGTTAATTTTGTAAAATGGCGGTGAAACACAATTCGCACATATATACAGCATGTGTGTATCATCATAAATTTGTATATCGGATATCAGCAACCATTATAAATTACTTTTAACATCATCAAACAATATCTTACTTAAAGCTAAATAGACTATATAATATTAATCGAATTCATTTTTAATGTGTAAATCTATTTTCTTATTTAAATTAATTTAAATATTCAACAATAAGTGCAAACTGTCCAAACTCTGTGAGATTGGATAATATTTACTATTTAATGTGAATCCCGCTATTAATTTTTGTATTAACTGGCAATTTTTATAAATTATTAAAGAAATGTTCTGCCATTAGAGTGATTTTGATGTTTCATTTTTACATACAATAGCTTCAAATATTTAAAATTGATAGACACCACTCGTATAAAAGAGTGTATCATAATGTGAGAGAATAATTTAAAATAGTCTGTCTAATAGCTATAGTGAAATAAATGGTGAATTTTTATGAAATTTAACAGAAAGTTCACGCCATTCAAAGAACTTCAACAATTTAAAAAAATACGAAGAAGAAGTCGTTTAAACTTTAGGTTTTCTCTCTAATAGCTTTTGAACTATCTGATAGATCTTTATTAAAATTCAGTAGAAAGATCACCTATCGAAAATAATTCTGATGGCATATTTTTCTAAACTCTCATCTTTAATCATTTCAAAATAACGGACACATAAGACAGTTACTTGTTTTTAATCACCTCTATACTGGAAATAACTGTTAAAGTTCAAAATTCTTAAAACTTACTATTTGAGACGAAGTACTTGCAGATATTGTTTGAAAATTGTTTTTTTTTTTATTGAATTATTTTTTCTAATTCAAAAACAAGTATTAAAAGTTATAACGAACATAACTAATTAAATGTAAGAAATCGATTGCATGATTGTCAAACCATGCATTAATATTTATATTACTGTACAGGTAATTTATATTATACTACAACTGTAAATTATATTTGAAATTTAAATAAATTTTATTATTTAAATATTTGAGTTAGATTCATTAAAATCACCACGAGTTTGAACTATTTGAAAAGAGTTCTAAGTTTTTAAGCATTATGTTCTTGTATTTTATTCATCTGTGTTCCACTAAAAAAAAATTCGATAAATTTAATAGCAGAAATTATCATTATCATTAGGAATCTTTATAATAGATCGAATAAATCGAAAGAATTTAAATCAGATTTGTTTCATCCAGTTATTGAAATTTTAATGCATTTTATAGCTACTGTATGAAAGGTTTACGTAAAATAACGACTAATTATAGAACAGTAATTTATATCGATGTAAAAGTTAACTCGAACTAAAGCAAAAACGTTGTTCTGGCTGACATAAATAACGACGGATAATCAATCGTAGAAAAAGTTGATATGTGACACGAAAATCAATATGGCGTGTTCTCGTGTTAAATCATATTGAATCAAATCGTTTTATCTAGAGAGAGATCTAGTAAGAACTCCACGCAAGTTCTGTAGTTAGAGATAATCGTAACTACAGAACTTGGCGAGGAGTCACGAAAAACATTTTATTTGGATATTCAACCGATTATAATGTTTTTTTCACGCAGGTTGCACGTTAAATATCATTTATATGACAATTTTATTCGAGAAGAATATTATGCATGATTATACAATGCAAAATTTGATCATTAAATCCGATTAATAAAAGTAATCTGGTATAAAATTTGTCAAATCTTCAAAAAATGTTTTCTTCTTTTTTATTTCTTGGCGGATGCAACTACATGTCGTATAGTTCAATCAATTTCGAATAAATTTGCTTCATTGTTTTATCTTACGTTATTTGACAAAGCTATGAAAGTTTCAATATAATCGGATGAAAATTAAGAGAATAAGAGAGAGATTTTCTTCTCCGTCAACACTTGAATCGCATCTTGCAATTGATTACGACCAAATTGAAAATATCGTAAATTGTTTAAGCCCCATAAAATTTCGAGTCCAAAATAAAGAGCGCTTCAAACATATTAAAATATTGTCATTAGAAGAATATCTCAGAGAAACTGTTTTCATCTACAAATAAATTTATATCTATCATAAAAATTTTAGACTTCTAAATAATCATGCCAAAAACTGAGAAAATAATCTATTTACTATAATTTAGAAATAATATTTGGTTGATCTTTTCAGATAAAAATAAAATAATAACGTTAATCAAATATGGCTTCATGAACTGTAAAATATAATCTATCCTAATTTTTTAGTACTGCATTTGGATTATATGTTTTTTTATACGTTAGATATTTTGTAGTAGATAATAAGTATATTAAATAATACAATACAAATTATATTTCTGTTGATAGACAGAAATATAATTTATTCAATTAAATTAATGCATATGTGTTAAAAAAACACACTAAATTAGGTGTTATATTTTAATAGTAAATTTAGTTCACACTGAAGTAAAATATAACATTAAATAAAGAGAAAAGTAGGCAAAAAATGATTCAAACAGTTGACTTACTCAAATAATGATAAAAGCACACGATTGTGATGTGAATACAATTTTTAATTTATCATAATTTATTAGAAAAATAATCAAATATAAATGCTAACGAAGTATTTTCTTCGTTCGTGTTGGGATATATTTATAAAATGAAGAATTCATTAACAGAATTGACTAATTAAAATCCAAAAAAAAAATTGTATAATAAAATAGTCTTAACAGAAATCTATAAATTTCTTGAAAAATCAAAATAAAATATTCGAATAAAATTATTATTTTAATATTAATTATGATAGAAATGTATTTGATTTGAAGTTCTGACATTTTAATTTCAGAATTAAAGAAATTTTCCAAGAATAAATAACTATTACGTGAAATAAAAAATTGCATCCACATTATATAATAAATTTGGTTGGATAATTCTTATTTTAACACTCGTAGGGGTTCTTTAGAAGTAAAAAGTAATACGTCAAACTAATCCGATTTTTCTATTATTTATTTAAAGTTTGTTTACTAATAAAGCCTATCATTTTTATTTCTATCTCTAACAAATTTTTATTAATGCCTCCAGCGGTTTAAAAACTTCTCTGATTACAATACTGTACTTTGTATTAGCTATATATCCAAAAAGTTCAATTTTTTTCCTTTTATTTGTTTCTGCCTTAAGATAGAATGTTGTTTAAATTAAACTAGCTCAGTTATAATTTGCCTTTAGTGTTCTTTAATTATAAAATTTTATTATTGAATTGTATTTTGACATTGACCCGGGGGAAAAAGCATTTTTCATCTTTTTAGTTATAGAAATCACAAACTATTTCCATGTAAAAAAACAAGCTAAGTTCGTTTTTATTTTAAAGATTAAAGATTAAAATCTTAAATCATCAACTAAGTAGCCGCATATAAATTATAATAAATATTCTAATTTTTTGTTCTATATTTGGTATATTTTTTTATATATTATATGTTTTTTGATTGGATAGCGTTTATTTTTAGATGAAAATCATTTTTCTGAAAAACTTATTCTAACAACAATATTTTAACAAATCATAAATACGCTCTTTGTTTTTAATCCGATTAAATCGAAATTTTTAGGAAACATTGAATATTATAAACATTTAAATTTTGTAAAACAGTTGGACAATTGGACTTATAGAAGTTTTTCTCTTCATTTTGGGCATATTAGTCTGAAATTTTCAGAAAATCTTAAATATCATTTAGATTATATTCCAGATTTAATCGAAGTTGAATAATGTGATCTACCAATGTCAAGAGAAAAGAATTATATCCTTTTCTCCATTCCTTAATTTCAATCCGATTGGGCCAATATTTTAGATTTTAAATGAACTAGGATGTACTTACATTCCAAATTTGGTCGAAACTATTTGGATAATGCAATTTGTAGCTGTGAATATAGGGAAAAGGATATTTATTTTATCTTTTTATGTCCATCCTATTATGTTGAAATTGTCAGCAGATCTCAGATAATCTGAGAAATATTTACATCCAAAATTTCATCTATATCGGTCGAACGACCTGACTTGTAGAAATGTCTTCGCAGAAGAAGAAAAAAACGATGTTTTTTTTGCCGAATTTTATTATTTTCAAACCGCTCTGATTCTTTTATTAATTGTATTTGAAGCGTAAAACTTGACAATCTGTATCCTATTGAATGCTTTCCTCAAATATAATTATCAAATTAATAATAATCTAACTTAGAGCCAATGTTACAGAGCATTGAATTTCGGTCATGATGATTCTTATAAGACTCAATCAGTGACTACTATATTTGGTTTTCCTCGTGTCTCTTAATATCTCGCATATTGTATTTTTAGATCCATGATATATATATATATATAACAAGAAATTGTTCAGTTAACTTTAACATTATTAAGCCCCAATCTTTTTGGGTCATAAATGATATAAATTATAAGTAATTTCATATCGAAGATTTCAGATTTATCAACAGTAATCATTGACAATATCATAAAGGTTGTAGACAATATCATATGATAGAGTTGAGAGCATATTTGATTTATTTTCGTTTGATCACCTGCATACTTTTAATAAAGTAGAAATGACTTTTTGATAGTCTGTTGCTTATTATTTGACAAAAATAACTATATAAATGTTTTTTGTAAATCAATATGAATTTAATCGTTATTGCAAGTGAGCTATGTCATTTATCAATTCTCATCACTCACCGACTAATTATTTTATCATAGTGTCATAACTCTAATTGATTTACGATGTAATAAATTATTATTATTACTCTATTAAAAAATAATTTTCATTTTATTTCTGTCTGTCGAGAAATATTTTATTAAAAATAAAAATTAAGAATAAGTTCAAAATGTCTAAAAATTTTTATGTTGACCTGGATTTAAATTATAATCGCTTTAGCCGAACATTTTCTTTTATTAAAATTATTTTTATTTTCTATGATAACTTTTAATCCATAAAACTTTATTAATTTTATTATTTTTTTTTATTCTTAAAATTATATATAATTCACCTTTCCGAATCGGAATAATTTTTATAGAGGAAATTTTCATAAAAATTATATCTCATTATTATTTATGCTTCGTTTGAAAAGCGAAAGTAATTTAATTGAAAGAAATTTCTGATAAGTATAAATCGGAAACAAAGTGAGCAAGAAATTCACGAAATTGCCAATCGTGCATTATCAGTTAAATTTTCTCTTCCAGAAAAATTCGCGTCAGAGAAATTTACATGTTAAAGAATATCCATTTTCTAACTTTTCAGATAAGTCTCTCTCTTCCTGATATTTTATGTCATGCATATATTTAAATTTGATTTCAAAATTCAAATACTTGAATATTAAATTACACTGATTAATAATTGTAAAATTTATTCTTCTTCAAATATACAAAATTCTCCTTAAATACAGTTACATAATTCTTTATTAAAAAGAAAATTATTATTATGTAATAAATAATGATTTGTTTTATTATCTAATTTATAATTCTGAGCTGGAATAAAATTCTAAATAAATTTATTGAATTCATTTTCTGATAATATTAATAAAAATTATTTATTTAAAACAAACAGGGAATTCTTTGTTAAAATATAGATCATAGATCAAAAATTAATCTACTTTAGTATGATTTTTTCCTAATTTTAATTATTTAAAGAATTTCGTTAAAATATCTGCAATTTAATACAAAATATATTAAAATTTATTCTAAAAATATTGATATAATCTGGGAAAATAATAAATAATTAATTCAATCATAATGTTAATGTTTATTAATGAATTGTATGATTTAAATAATTATATAGTATGAGCAATATGCTCTCTTATACTAGATATAAGAAAAATGAAGCAACAGCAAAATTTTAGTATAAATAAAAAAATAAAGGATAATTTAATAAAATTAAATTATTTTATACGTTTTATAATGGAAATGTAAACATGATATTGATGATAAAATAAATGGATGAAAGTAAAACATGAATTATGAATATAGGTTAATTTAATGAAAAGAACAAAGTTATATTATTATTATTTCTATATACCCATAATAAATAATTTATTATATAAATGAAATAAGAAATTACTGTTATAACGATACAATAAACCAGCGATCTCCAAATTTTTTTAGTTGTATACCGGTACTTCTTTATCAGTAAAGAAAAATAGTTAGCAATCAATACAACTTACATATATTATGACGCGCTTTTTGTTTATCACAATACATGTAAGTTGTATGGAGTGCATCTATTTTTATTTATTGATAAAGGAATGCATAAACAGCCTTAAAATTTCCTACGCACCCAGGAGTTTGTATAGAACTTTGCAGACTACTGCTATAAGCAATAGTATTTCAATAATTTCATTATTAGAAACAAGTACAAAAGTTATAATGATGCTGATTCTGGAAAAGTTTCAGATCACATCGTTATTAATGTCTCTAAAAAAAGTGAAGTTAGAATTTCTCTGAAGGCATTCGTATTATATAACACATCTTATAAACATATGTTTTTTTAATTTAAATTATTATATATAAATAATTAACGAATATAAAATTATTGCTAATCTGAAATTATAAACTGAAACATAACGTCATAGTCTTAATTATACAATTACTTTTTCTATTATTAATTTATTAATGATTAATTATACTAATGTTATAATTAGTATACTGAATAAATTTAATGCAAATTTATTTAAAATATAAATAAAATATTAAAAATTATGCAAGAGCAATTTAAAAACCAAATAAATGCTCATCTTAATAATAAAAAGTAAATTGTAACATGAGTAATAATTAAAACAAATATTAAATTTTTATTCATTTTTTATAATAAATACGATTTTTAATTATTTTAAATTTTTTTTTCTGTTTCAATAAATATTAAATATTTAATTTGTTTATTGAAGAAAATGCTTATAAATTAATTTCAATTCTTTGTGTTTTTTATAATGAAAATTTATATAAATTATTAAAATAATTAAAAAAAAAATTTATTTTTATAAATTTTTTATTTTATAAATTATTTTTTATTTTTATTTTTTTAATATAAAAATATTTTTATTTTATTGTATTTTAATCTTATGTATTATTAATATTCAAAATTTAAAAATAAATAAGATTAAATTGAAATTTAAAATATGACAATAATATATTTCCGTTGGTACAGAATTAGAATATTATTATATCAGGATTTTTCAATAATTTATACTAAAAATTACTGACGCACGAATGACATCCTTATAAATTTTCGTTTGTAAGTTGTGTAAACACGAAGAACTGAATAAGCTTTGAATCTCGCCAGTTTGATCAAGCAAATGTGAAGGGAATCACTTTCCTGAAGAAGTAGCTCACTCTACTAATGTGACGTATATAGTAAGAAGTAACCTTATCTATTTTTCGCCTGGAAAGTTTTATATATCTAAAGGCTGATAATATTTGTTATATATGATAAAAAAAAGCTTGCTCATTCATTAATTATTTTTATCATATAAACTTAGTTTATTAATTAATCTATTTAAGAAATTTTAACAGATTATGTCTGGACGATATCTTTATTTATCTAGCTTCAATAATAAAATCGAAATAAACATATCCTAATTCAATGAAACAAGCTAAAATAAATATTAAAAACTAAATTAATAAAAGTACATTTTAAATTCGTTAATAAATTTTTTAAATATTTTTTATATCACTTTAAAAATTTTTTTAAATTAAAAACCGTATTGATGATCATCGTTTTCGGAAGTTTAATCGATTTATATTACAGTTTTTATATAGGAAAAATTGACATATCCCCAATGGACAAAATTTTTACTTAGAAATATTGATGGATTTA
Source organism: Olivierus martensii (assembly GCA_000484575.1). Classification (NCBI taxonomy): domain Eukaryota; kingdom Metazoa; phylum Arthropoda; class Arachnida; order Scorpiones; family Buthidae; genus Olivierus; species Olivierus martensii. Next base: position 12,771 of record AYEL01074760.1, on the reverse strand, counting down.
AAGTTTACTAGGTTGGAGAAGTCGAATTCAATGCTTTTGGAATGTAACCTTTCCGTCGTTTCGTTGGTGCTGTAATGTTAAAATGACAGACAATTTTAAAGAAATTCCCTGAATAGGATTAGACGTACAGATCCAGGAGTTGATTAGATTTTTAGTGTATGTCGTAGTGTAAGAAGGAAGGTTCTGTAAACAAATTTAATTTTCTCTCTTTAATTTCTAAATATATATAACTTATATATATGTATAAATTACAATAAGTAGTTCTTAGTTTAATAACGAAAATCTTTCTTTAGAAAAACAAACTTTATATAATATAATTTTACTATATTTTGTCAAATTTTTAATATATATTTTTCGGTCAATAGGTTTATGATAAATACTCAGTATTTAACTTATAAACAAATATGCCTGATAAAAAACAAATTCAATAATTCTTTTTGTCATTATTATATCCATATTTTAAGCATAACAATTTTGTATCCTGTCAAAATTTGCAATATAAAATCTGCGATTTAAAGAAAAACGTGCCGAAATTTATTCCGAAAATATTGCTTTTAAAATAGAATATCGCCAACACGAAAGAGTTCTATTCGATCGACTTTATATGATCGATGTGATTGATTTACTTGCTATTATAGCAACAATACAACATTTTATTGAAATGCTAATTTTCTTATTGATTTTTTTACAAAAAAATCGGTTTGAATATCAGCAGCGACAAAAGATAGATTGTTTTTGCGATTACCGTATACATCGATCCATCTGGATATCACACACTTGCCGTTTATTAAATCGATTTTTTTGTTTCGTGATTAAGATTTCGGTTTTGTATAATACCATGTTAAAAACTTAATCCGATATTAAAAATAATTCGATTATACGTGAAAGAATTAAGAGAGAAATGCAATTTTCATATATATATTGATTTCGGAAAGGTGAAGAAACTAATTTCTTCTCTCTGAAGAATCAGTCATGTCTAAGTAAAGGATGCTGCTTGTTGAAGAAGCCATCATCTTTGACGAAATATGATTATTATTATCTCTAAGAGATGCCGAATAGATTATTGTTTATAGCGTATAAGCACGAACACGGAAAAAATATGCATTAAAATGATGAATTGCATTAAATTATAATCATTTTATAAAATATTCTGCAAAATTTACATATCCTCTCATTTCTGATGACAAAGTTTCTGTAACTTTGAAAAATTAATAAATAATTTTATTTATTAAATTTATTTATAATATATTATAAAAATTATATTTAATTACTGTATCATTTTAATGTATAAAATTATAGGAAATAGAGGACATAAATATGCATCAGTAGGATTTATAAAGTTAGTTCAGTGTTGTTATTGATTTACTAAAGTTATGATAGAGAAGTTATTAACTCTCCTTTGACTTCCTCAAGTTACAAAATTAGAATACAGACCGTTTCTATTCTGTTTATAAATATTCACTTGCTTACTTAGAGAGAAAATATTAATTACTCTGTTTAACGAATGCCAATCAAATCTAATAGACTCTTGCTAATATATTTGTTCATAATGTAGCTTTGACTTACATTATTAGGTGAAAATATTAATTTATTTCGTTATTTTTATTCTTGTCTTCTCATTATTCGAGATCATGGATTAATCTATTATTATTAATTAAATGAAAACCGTGTAAAATTTAGTAGAACTTATATATTCCATTCCCTTCTTTCTCATAATAAATAAAATAAAAATTCATTTCAATAAAATATCATAAAAAAAATTAAAAAATTTTCAAAGTAATTTTTGTTATGTTGAAACTGATAATCATTTTTATGGTTTTTGATATAAATATATATATATATTTTTTCTATCAGTTGATTTTGAAATTTAGATAGTAAGCCATATATTATATAATGTATAAGGTGAATTGAAAGTTTATTGTATATGAGCTTTTGGACGTATTGACTCAAGAGTCATAGTATATCACCAAGCACAGCATTCCAACCTTATTGGAAACAGTTTCTCATAAAAGAAATACTTGGCCTACTTGTAAAAGAAAATCTCGGCTTTTCTTTCTAGAAACGGTTCTTAACCGCTTCTATCCATAACATAAAAAAAATAAAATTATTGATTTTTAGCTTATACTGTAATCCGTAACTGATATTTAAGTTTGATTTTTATATTTATTCTTTCTAGGAAGTAATATTTTTAAAATAAGAAAATTTTATTACCGAAGTTAGTATTTTAATTGCATAAATGATTTATAAAAGATCTCACTCTATCTTAAATATTTTATTATAATTTTCGTTACATGTAGAATAAACTTAATATGCAATTTAATTTGTATGCAAATAAAGAGAAATTAACATTTTATAAGCAAAATTTATCATGTAAAATGCAGATTTATTTCATTTTTTAAATTTATTAATACGAGAATATAACTTAATCTTTAAACATTTCTTTAAGATTAAGTTTTTTATAACATTCTAGTAAATTTACTATCATCCTGTAATAAATATTAAATATGGTACACATCCTTTAATCAAATTTTAAAATATTTAGAAAGTTGAGATTAGGAAAATAACTTATATGCACAGTATATCTTAGAAAAAATCAATAAAAGGACATCTTACATTGATTACTTTATCTTTATTTTAAAAACTATAAAATGCAGTATTTTTTAAATAATTTATTTGCTTTAATAAAATAATCAAGTGGAACTTCCAGTAATTTTTAAGTTTCAAATAAATTATCGAGAGCGTGAATAAAAGCATTCATTTTTTTTTTTGTCGAATTGTTTCAATCGTTATCGTTTGCATGCTTAAATAAATTCTAAAGTGTACACATATGGATAGCTGACTCTTTATGTTCCGTTAAATGCATTGAAGTTTTCGAAGAAATCTTTGCAGTAAGCGTTAAAATTATCGCATAAATCGATACGCATTGAAATGTTTTATAGCATTTTATTTAGATATCTTTTTTAATTTTATTTTTTAATATGCCATTAGTTTAAAAAAAGCAGTTTTTTAAAAAAAACCTTTCAGACGAAAACAAGACCGGTTAAAATTATTCTGATCTAATCTTCGTGTTGAAAAGAACTTTATGAAAGTGAAAAATTAAAAAAGTTTTTCTCGATCTTTTCAAATAAAATTACAAAAACCATTTTTGTTTTATTCTTTAAATCAATAAATCATAATACAAATATTTTTTTCTTTTTAAAATATGCTTTTTTTTTATTTCTATCGATCTGTTTTATTTTTTCGCATTAAACTATAAAAAAATTGTAATTCTAATATATTAAAAATTTAAAATGTGTTTTCATTTGATGGAGTTAAAAATATTTTTTTTTTGTAATTTATACAATTTTTATAATAAATGACAATTTAATTAGTATCATTCGGTTAAGCATCATAAATTACAGATTTGTCTGTATGTGAAATTTCTAATAATAGAAAATCTTTTTTTCGTATATTTTGGAAAAATATCTTTATATATATATAGAAAGCAGGAAAATTATTCTTTTTAAAAAACTCAATTTTCTTAAACTGGCAAGGATTTTTGTATGCATTTTCTTTTGATTAAATTTAAAATTGAGGATTATTTTTTTATCATAAATCAAATGCAGATGTTTAAAACAAAACTTTTAAATTTGATAAAATGATATATATCATACTTTATACAATGAGTTTCTGAAAATTGTTTTAAGTTAATTGACATTCTTAATTTTCAAAAACAGTATTTGAATTTTCTCAAAAATTTTAATTAAAAAAACTGCACTATAGAAACGGAAACGAATGTATCTTATGTATGACGATCTATATTCATAAGGATAACTTTGAGTTTATTCTTTACAAATGATTAAATACGAATTACATTAGTATTTTTGAATTTTATTTAATATTACTTCATTTTTATTTTATAAATGTTGTAATTTAATGTATCATTTCATTTGTTTATTACTTATCAATCTTATATTATTTTTCTGCTATTTCATGAAAACTTTATTAATCTGCAGAACTACATATTTATTTTTAGTAAAATAATAATAATAAATTTTTTGTTTATGTTTTAAAGTTTATATTCAACCAAGTAAATTCACTATGAAATATTGTTTTATTATCAAAACATATAAAATGTCGACATAAAAAAATAAAAGAGAAAAAAATGTTTATCCTGTTGCCTCAAAAAAGGTTTGATTCAAACCTGACATTTAAAGAAATATTTTAGAGATGAGCAAGGATGAAGTTGTTTCTATTTATTTTTTGTAAGTAAAGAGTGACTGACTAATATTTGTTACCGAATTTTACCGAATTGAATTGAATATTTGTTGTGTGTTAAAGAAATATCAGAATCTTAACAAAATCATCAAAAAACTGTTCGTGTTATTATTGAAAATTTTAACTTGATACGATCATTTCATCTAAAATTATCGTTCCAAAGATCTACAGACAAGGATTATATGTTTTAAAACACATTCAGAGATGTAGTTGAAAGAAAAACAAAAATAAATGTACAAATCAATGAAAGATGTAAGACAGTGTTTTAGAATTTGCTGATGAGTTTGAATTTCACCTTTTAAATATAAACTATTTAAACGAAATAATAAGTACAAATTTTTATCATTCGTTTCTACATTTATGATGATTTTGTTGAATAAAATTTTTAAAATTTAAATAGAAAGTTTATCGAATATTTGTATATTACACATTATTTCCTAAGTATGACAGATATTTTTTTTTTCTTTTACAGTTTCATTATTGAATAAATATTCGACAATGGAAAAGTAATAGATGCCTGTATAAATATAGAAATTTTCGAATAGAGAGCAGTTATGTGGTTCGACGGATTTCTTCCATACGCCTTCTCTTTATGGAATATGACAGCAATAAATAACCCATCTGCACAAAAATCATCACCTCTTGAGATTGATTTAAAAGAGAATATTAGCAATTTGCTGCCAAATGAAGAAAAAAATAATACTATATACCTTTTATCTGTATCTAACGAGGTTTCAGTGCCGGAAGCAATAGTAACTGCAGCTTCTCTTTCAGCTGTAATGATCGCAACAGTTGTGGGTAACGTCCTCGTTATACTATCTGTGTTCACATATAAACCTCTTAGAAATGTTCAGAATATGTTTATTGTATCTTTAGCTGTAGCTGATATAACAGTTGCTGTGCTAGTTATGCCATTCAATGTGGCTTATTCCATTCTGGGACGATGGCTATTCGGACTTCACATGTGCGAAACGTGGCTAACATGCGATGTTCTATGCTGCACTGCTTCCATTTTGAACTTGTGTGCCATCGCTTTAGATCGATACTGGGCCATACACGATCCCATAAACTATGCTCAGAAGAGAACATTAAAGAGAGTATTAGTTATGATCTTATTAGTTTGGACATTCAGTATATTAATCTCTGTCCCTCCTTTAATTGGGTGGAACGATTGGCCTGACTTGTTTGATGAATCGACACCTTGCAAATTAACAGCGGAAAAAGGTTATGTTATATACTCCTCTAGTGGATCATTTTTCATTCCTCTCTTTATTATGACCATCGTCTATTTTAAGATCTTTCAAGCCACTAAGAGGAGACTGAGAGAAAAGGCAAAAGCTGCAGCAAAATTTGCCAAAACGAATAGCAGCGGAAAAAGTATTCAATTAAAATATATTCCACCAGAAACTACCACTACACAAATAATGACAATGGATTCAACTTGTGATGATACAGAAAGTCCATCACCGACTCCAACTGAGCAAATCCGTACAAATGGAAGTAGAAAATCCGATACAACAGAGAGAAACGGTCTAGCATCTGTTAATGTTCGACAATATATGGAACAAAAGCAGAGAATTTCTTTATCCAGAGAAAGGAGAGCTGCAAGAATTTTAGGAATAGTTATGGGCGTTTTCGTTTTATGTTGGTTGCCATTCTTCCTCATGTATGTAATATTGCCATTCTGTGATGATTGTTACGTCTCTGATAGATTAGTTAATTTTTTAACTTGGTTAGGATACGTCAATTCCGCTTTAAATCCTATTATATATACAATTTTTAACGAGGATTTTAGAAAAGCAATCATCAGATTGTTATGCGGTGGGAGATAAGATATTACAATATATAAGATATTCAACGAAAAATGTTCATGATATATCGTCTAAATATGTATATTATAAATTGTTTCAAATACATAAATTCTAAATAAATTAACTTTTATTTTCAACATTACAAATATTTATATGCAATATTTATGAAATCAATAATAAAATTTAATCGATTTAAACTAATTAAGTGATGAAAATAGGCTAAAATCGAATTTTATAAATCTAATTGAATACAATTATCATATATATAATATATATGTACCTCCAAGAGAAGTTTTTTGAATGAAAATCATAACAGAAAAATTTTAAAAATTATAAATTGTTTAATATAATTTCATGTATACTTATTCTGATTATTTATATATATATTTATGTAAAAAAATTTAGTTTAAACATTATATTAAAAACTTAGAATTAAGCCATAAACAAAACTTTTTCTTTATCTATAAAGATTGATTTATTTATCAAATTATTTACATAGAAAAATAAATAGTAAAAAATTTATTCTTTATAAATTCATCAAATAATTTCAAAACTGTTTTTTAACTAGAAAATTTCAATATTTTCAAAATTATAATTTTTTTTTGAGATTAAGATGAATGACAGTTTCACATATATAAACAATTATAAGATATATAAATATTTGAAGAAGACTGTATTCTCTTATGTCCTCACATCCTTCTATTTTTGTTATTTTATCCCCTGTTAAAAAAAAATACCTTTGCCTTATGTATCAGTAATTAATAAATAAATAATAAAGTAAATAAAGTACTAATTTTATATTTATGAAATGTAAACTGAAACCTATAATTCAGCGGATATTTGAAAATATTTTTCCAAAATATAGTGAATTTTTAAAGAAACCGTAATAAATATTAATAATCAGATAGAAAAAATATAATTTCTAAATCATAATATTTTTTCAGCAAATAAACTTCTGAAATAATAAACATCTAAAAAACTGGATCAAAAATCTTGATATTGCAATTCCAATAACAATAACATCCACAATCATGACCTTCCTTTTTTATTATTAACTATCCTTTAATATGAAAATAAAAAAATTCCAAGTAACAGAAGCAATCTTCATATTTACAAAAAAAAATAATTTTACCTCTGCTTGGTCTTTTTTCTGCTAAAATAAAAAAAATATTTAAAATTGTTAAAAGACTTGTTATTTCATGATACTAATTAGCATCTAAATCAACCTTCTTGTCACCAATGTTGAACTGTTTTCTTTATAAATTCATGCAACACTTTTTTATATAATTTTTTTACTATATACAATAGAAGATTTACAAAATATGTGTTTATTTTATTTTATTATTTTTTTGCTTTCTTATCCCAACTACAATAATCATTCGAATATAGAATCATCAGCATCAATAGTCATGTTTCATATATGTTTATTGTGAACGTTAATATTCTAAAATTTTATGCAAAGGAAATCTATAGAACATTCATGGTTTTATCTCAGTGAAAACAAACAGTTTAGAATTAATAAGTGGATCTTCAATTCTTTCTGATTACTATAATCAAGTTTATAACTATTTTTATGTGCTTTACCTTTATGTTTGAAAAGAAATCTTTAATAATTAGCAATTTTTATAAATTATTTTTATATTGAAGTGTTTTTCTTTTATAAAAAAAATTTTTTTCTTTTTTATAAATTATCTGAAAGGGAATCAACTAGACGCAATTCGATTGAGATTAATTCCGTAACTTCTTTTATTAAATGACAACATTATCAGTGAAACAATTTCATTATTTTCACGAAACATAGAAGCATATTTTGATAAAATGAGAAATAATTCCACCTTGTTGTAAAAAAATCATCAGAAATCGCCTTAATTTAATTAAATAAAATAAATATCTTCATAAAAAATTGTTATAATAAATACTTTCGTTTTTATTCATTATTGTAAAAATACCATTCATTTCTAGGATCAATAAAGTCAAATAAATGTTTTAATATGAAATTCAAGATTTAAATTTACTATAGAATTATGTATTAAAAAATTATTTTGACATGTCTATGTGTTTGACACCTGATTAAAAAGTACAGCTTTAATATCTTGCTTCTTTTGGAATTTAATTTTCTACAAATTGGATAAGAAAAAATTCAGTAGGAGATGCCTTTTCTTGAACAAAAAGAATCCTGAACTCAGAAAATCTATATCTGCATAAAAATGTTTGTTAATTCTATTTTTAGTCTACTTTCCGAAGAAAAAGGAGATTTATAAGATCGGGCAATAATTGTCTACCTGTTTATCCTCCACTAACAACTATTAAACTAATTAGCAGATTTTTCATGAAATTTGGTAGTAGTGTTCTGCCATTAAAGGACACCTCAACGCCCGCATCCTTTAATTCTGCAGGATAGAATTTAATTTTTATTACTATTTTAGTTTATATTAGTGTCAATAGATGGCGCTAAGTGTTACAGTATAGGAATAATATATGGGCGCTTCCAGTTGGCAAGCAACTTGATGACCTTGCGGAACAAGCGCTTACCAGCGCTTACCTAGCAAACGTCGTCGCTTAAACAGCTCACGCTATCTAACTGAATGTCTTGTAAGCATAAAAATGGCTGACCGGAAACAAAAAGATCTTATTAGCTTTATTACGAAATGAAATTATGGATGATTATATTGAAATATCCCTAACAAAGGTTGTACAAAGAATAGTAGAATTTAATACATCTTTATCAAATATATACATACACTTTTCATAGATTATTTTAAAATTCTTAAATTATTCAATATATTATCACTATAATATATAAATTCTTAAATTATTCACTATAAAATTAAAGCTAAATTTTTAAATTTAGCTTTAATTATTGTAGAAATGTGTATTACATCAATTTTTCTCTAGTTTTTAATTTTTTTAGTTTTTAGTTCGATGCTAAGCAAAGTCAGCGACCCACACGGATCCCTGACTTCGCTTAGCAGCGAACTTAGCGACTAATGACTTATATTACATCAATTTTTCTCTAGTTTTTAATTTTTTTAGTTTTTAGTTCGATGCTAAGCAGTCAGCGACCCAAACGGATCCCTGACTTCGCTTAGCAGCGAACTTAGCGACTAATGACGTCATTCAAAGTAAGCAAATCATCCAGTTAGGCAGCTCATTCCAACAAGACGGTTTGCTGAGAAGCGATTAGTAAGCTGCTTGCCAACTGGAAGCGCCCTATGGCTTACCCGATTTCTTAACAACGTGCCCTATCTCAATATCTATCATATTTCTACGATGCCACAGTGTCGATGTGAAGTCATCATGACTTAATAATGGATGACACCTCAAAACTCCTATAATTTCTGACATCGTGATGATGTAACAGTATATGTCGCACGATGTCATCATAATCTCAACGACGTGACGTCATCGTAAATCTTAGCTAGCAAAATTTGAAAATCAATGGTCTCCAATATTAAATAGATGAAGAATAAATGACAGCCTCGGAAATCAGGCAATTTTTGTTCTCTCTGAAACTTCTTGTTACCAATTCCTAATAATTAATATAACGCTATGATTCTATAATCTTACCATAATTAATTACTACATAAAAAAAGGTTTTTCATCAAGAGATGATGACATTCTCTCGACCATTGATCACTAAGTGACGGGATGAAAACAAGCCTCCACAGAGATAGATCATCTATAGAGTCAAATTATAATAATACAAAATCTTTATGAAATTGCGTGTAATATTTTGCTTAATGATTTCAGTAATTACTAAAATATCGCTTTAATTTACAACGATATTTCTCAACGACTTTTGAATAATTATTGAGTAATTAAAATGCATTAAATAGTTAATAATCAAAATTTAGGCGAAGAATGATAAATAGTCAGTATGCAAGCCAAAATTGAAATGAAAAGTTTTATGATAATGTATCATATTGGTTATATAAATTGTTTGTTGATTATTTAATAAACTGTTAAATTTTTGAGTGGAATATTTAATGAGGAGAAAAAAAAAATTTGAGAGAAAAATTTTATTAGGTGGAGTAATGCACATATTGTATATATTGACCAGACATACAACACTTTTTGAATTATTAATTAGAAGATTGGTCATCTTCAGAATTAAACTATAATTGCTAATCTGACTTAGATCGACATGAATTCATATTCCTATCATGAATTTAATTATTCTACTAAACCTTATGTTCTATTCTCCAACAATGGCACATGAATAATTTATTATACAACTATTACCTAATTACAGCAAATAATTTCAATTCAAAAAATTTATCAACCTGGATAAAGATTTTAATTGACAAAAACCACTTGGATCAAATTAATTTTTATTCTGAATGGTGAATACAACATGCCACATTTAAATTTGATAATTTTGAGATATGTATTGCCGAATCTGGATAAGAACAGTTTGACGAGTATGCCACTAGCTAGCCAGATTTGAGAAGGAAGTTTTTCTTTAATACCAGTCCCATCGACTAGTATTAAAGAATGATATGAAAGATCTGGCTTGTATTTGGTTAGGTTAAGTTATTTTGAAGGACATACATAAAGGATATGTATAACCTCCAAAAAATCAAATTGTTTAAGGATATGTAATGAAGTTAAAGGTAGGGCTCATTAAGGACTATCGAATTCTTAATAAGATTTACTAACTATTTGGAGACTGTCGATCAATGGCCCTGTTTTGGATTCACTGAAAAATGATGGTGCTGGGATTCAGAATCAATCCTGGATTTTCCAGGTGAAAAGTGTTTATTTTACCAAGCAATCATCAATCTGAAAAAATGGATACTAGAATGCATCCCTCTGAAATATAGAATAACATTAGGACCAATGATTCGATCTTGATTTATCAGATAGAAAATTACTGCTATTCTATGCAGCCTTCAATTAATATTCTCTTTTATATTATATAACTATATTTTACAATAGTTCATTGTTATTAACTTATTTTTAACGACTCTTCTGATCTGATTAAATGATTTCGCGTTTCAGAGCCAATTATGAACTCTACATATCCTACTGGGATCAGCCATAGCGTAGAAGTCTAGGAAAATCCTAGGCTCCAACCTAAATGTTTACAGAAATGGGATCCAAATTCTGTCTCAGGTTCACTATATAGCAACCCGAAGCGTTTCATGCAGCCATTCAGGCCATCTCTGATTTCAATTCGTTTACGCATGGTAGAGTGTTAATTTATCATCTGAAGGGCCAGTTTAATTCTAATCCCATAACTCCAGACATTTTTCAAAGGGATTCGTGTCTTCCCGGCCACGAATCTCTTTAAATTTGAAGTTAAGCCGATAGGTGAATGGATTCACTTATCGGCTTAACTTATTACGGGTGTCAGCGGTGCGTGATGGGCATTGAAATTCCTGCTTCTTTATTAATTTTCGATTATTTTTTAAAAGATGACATTTTCTCGACCGTTCTAATTCGTAGAGTGAAGACAAACCTCCACAAGGGTGAAATTTCTACAGTCCTGCTTGCTCCTCACAGAGTTGAACAGTCTATGACGGTATTTATAATTTTGTCATTATTTTAACCGGTTTAATTACACATAAGTAACAAGCCGTTCTAATTCGTAGAGTGAAGACAAACCTCCACAAGGGTGAAATTTCTACAGTCCTGCTTACTCCTCACAGAGTTGAACAGTCTATGACGATATTTATGATTTTGTCATTATTTTAACCGGTTTAATTACACATAAGTAACAAGCGCGAATTTTTATCATGTGCTTAAAGATATAATATCGCAATTAATTCTTGTTATAAACTTACATCAAAATTTAAGTTTTATATAATTGAATGCGTTTAAACAAATCTATTAATTACATGTAAAGTTGTATAAATTTTAATATTTAAACTTCTTTTGATCAGAGCAAAGAAAAGCATATACAGTACTCTATTAGAATTACAAAATGCCAAAAATTAATCTTATCCGTACTTAATATATTTAATATTAAATTTATCAAAACCGGTCCATTTTTAAGTTTCTTTGTATGTTATTATTGATTTAGCATAAACTCTATAGAATACCACAAGTTTTCTTTTTTCGCTGTCTAAATTAATAGCGTAAATGTTTGAAAATTAACGGCATGTTATTTCATAAGGAGCGAATAAGTAGCATTCTCTGCATAGTTTTTTCCAGAAATTTACTGCAATTTTTTAATAAAGAGCAATATTTAAAATCCAACAATTTATGCGGCGTTTATTAGAAATACGGTATGCATCGGCTGTCAGGAAATTTTGGATTCGAAACTTACCCAGTAAAAATTTTGGTTAGAATTGAATTTTGAATTTTTTTCTCAGTTGAATTGAATTAAACTATTTCTGTACTATAAACATAAAACACATAAATATGATGAGTTATTTTTAAAAGTTAATAATAAAGCTAATTCAATCAAAGTAAGAAACAGAAAATGAATCAAATATATTTTCGTAGTGTGTCAAAAGAAACGTTTGTAATGTTTTGTATATGGAATCTCATTTTTCAATATTTGATTTATTATGTGAATAAAATAGATCATGGCGCTTATCATGAATTCAAATATTATTTTTCCAGAGTAATTATTCAATTTGAATAATATATTATAGCATGCAAAAAGTTTAGTTATATCCTTGATTTTATTTATCATAATTTATTAAATATAATAATAATAATAATAATAATGTTTATTAAACAATTAGGGAGGATT